>JAUEJL010052169.1:0-20660 GCA_032274825.1 Drosophyllum lusitanicum
GCCTATTTGTGTTGTAGTCAGTATTTTGGTGATTCCAATTTATAAATATAAAACCTGATCTGATTCACGCACATCACAAGGCATATCATATCATTTAACACATATCGCGAGTCACAGTCACATATATCATCAGTCTAGGTTGTAAGTAAGAGTACTCATGTGTTCGCAGTTCAATCACACAGTTCTTAGTTAAGGAATTCACTTGCGGTTACTCGGTAACTGGCTGTTACCTACAACAAGCCTAATTGAATTAATATCGGGTACTAATCCCTTTCTCATTTATACAAACAATTAAGGTCCTACGTCGGACCTTACTACTAGGTTTTCATAAGTCGGACCACACTTAAACCAAAAGTCGGACCACGCCAACTTCACAAAGTCGGACCATATTTATTCCAAGGTCGGACCACCTTTAAGAACACTACAAGTCGGATCGAGTGTACCAAAGTCGGACCAAGTCCGAAGGTCGGACCCATGTCAAAAGTCGGACCATATCTCAATATACATAATGTTGGACCACAATGAAACACTAGGGTCGGATCATTCATGCGACACGTAAAAGTCGGATCACAATGAAAAACTAAGGTCGGACCACTTATTACTTCACCAAGGTCGCATTTTGAAAACATAAGTCGGACCACGTTAAAAACCAAAGTTGGACCACACTTAAACCGAAAGTCGGACCCGTTAAAAATCCCAAAGTTGGACCACACTTGAAAGTCGGACCAAGTATCATCTTGGTCGGACTCAAACCTGCAACTTTCAGGCTCCATACCCAAAATTCAACTTTTTCAAAAGTCAACCAATTCATTCCATTTTTGTTGCAACTCATCTCTCTATTCCTATAGATAAACCCTTTTCAATTCCTTTATGTTTTTAACAAGTTTAAATCCCCTTAACTCACTCTTTTCTCTCGGTTTTCACCTACCCACTCGAGAAAACCCATTGGGATAGAAAACATCATGAAATCATGCTTAATTTCATAAAAAACTACATCTACAAGGTCACAGGGTGATAGTGAACATTACCTGATGATTCTTTTTGCAATTCCTTAGGTTCAAAGATGATTCTTGATCCCTTCGTCCTCTGTTCTTCGAGAGTAATACACACACAAACACATACTGATTTTCTTTGAATGAATGAAACAGTAACCAGGCGTTGAGGGCTGTGCCCTATTCATCTATTTATATGGTTTCTTACAAGGTTTGGCCCATGACAAGCTCAAGCCCACTACCACAATTAATTAAGCCCTTAAGTTCCACCAAATTCATTCATTAGTTCCTTAAAGTTCTATAACTTTCTTTTTCAATAAAAGTATTCTTTTATTAACTTCGGAAATTCGGGTATTACAATGAGTGGCTGAGATTTGTTCTTTATATAATCTAACCCTATATATATATATATATAGGAGGTTTATGCGAAAAGCTTCTTATTTGCGAAAAGTGTGAGAAACGTTTTAAACGCTTAGATAATCTAATCAATGGTTAAGATGATTTATGGCATTATAGTAATTAAGGTTCTATTAAAAGGAAAAATAATTAACAGTAAAAGGAGAGATGTAATTTTAACATAAACCTAATCCCACTATTTTAGCTACTCCTTTCCATTTCCTTCTTTAAAATAGGAGATGCCTCACATACCCTAGAGCTGCCAATCACGTCCAGCCCCCATCTTCCTCCGTTCCATTTTTTTGCCGGCAAGTGAGGGTGCAAAAGTTAAAGAGAAAAGAAAAAACGATATGGTGGTCGTATATTTGTTTGCGACTGTAGCTTTATGACGGGGAGGCAGTGACGACGGCCGGCTCTCAATCTCTCAGTTCATTTTCCATTTAACCCTAGATCTCTTTCCCTCATACTTGTCCGCCGCCGCTGCCGCTGCCAGCGCAGGTCACCGCCAACACGAAAGGAACTAGTAGAGGCAAACACCACGAGCTCGCTCCTACTTGTGGACAACACCCCTCGGTTCGTCCCCTCTCGTTGCCGACTTCTCCATCACGAAAGGAACCCGTACACGGCAAACCCCATCGACGCCCTGCTCGACCCTCTTTCACTTATGCGCTGTCAACTCCTCCCTATGCCGACACTACCATTGGACGCAGGTCGCCGCCATCATGAAAAGAACCATTCCGGTGCATTTGGTTTTCGTTTTCGTTTTCTTTTATTTGTTTTCTGTTTTCTTTTCTTTGTTTTTCTCTTTGGATACCCTTTAATTAGGTGGTGTTTTTGAACATGTGTATATATATAATGTATTTTCGGGATACGAATTTTCTAGGACATTCAGAATCGGTTTTGAGTGCAGAAGCAAAATTTGATCTTGGTGATTTTGAACAAAGTCAACCTTGTTTGCGTATATTTATAAAGTTGATGTATTTTGAACATATTCGACCTTGGTGTTTTATGGTTCATCAACGAGATCCAAGTCGCCTACTTATATTTATAAAGTTTGTGTAATTCTATATGTTTATCATTGAACAAGTAATACTAATATATTTTATAAACCGTTTATGTTCTTAACTGTTAGGTTTTAGTTTTATTTATATTGTTGTTCATTATTAAACAACAAAATTTTAGATATAAATGTATTTCTACTTGTTTATCATTGAACAGTACTAATATAAAATTGCAGTAATAGATTATTTTTAGATTACATTGTGTCTTGGGGTAAAAATAAGTTGTATTCAGTGATGAATTTTACAGGTTTTTAGTTGTTAATGGTCTGTTCATCATTATATATTTTATGTTGTTCATAATAAACAATTAAACATGTTTGTTTTTTGTTGTTTATGGTTTGTTGATCTTTATTAGAAATAAAAAATTGGTTTGTTTTTGTTTGTTATCTAATGAACGCAGCCAATGAATATAAGAAATGTTTGAATGTTCAGTAATGAATATGTCTGATATAAAAAAGGTTTTTTTATGTCTACAATATTGTTCAATAATAAACAACCACGAATGATAGGTGGGAAAAAAAGAAAAATGTAAAGATTAAAAAGAAGAAAAAAAGCATTTAATAATGAAACAATATAAATCCAGAGTTTATTAGTGAACGAACGTAACATTTAACAATTCAAAACTTTTAAATATTTGATTGTGTTCATCATTGAACACCATAAAATTGTTAATTATTATTAAATTATTTCAATTTTATTTTGTTTAAAAATTTTAGGAAAAAGAAAAATAGGAGAAAGAAATAGATTTGAGAGAGAAAAAAATGTTGTTTACTATTATAACCTTTTAAATTAAAAAATATGATTAATCTATGTCATTAGATTAAAATGCAAATAAGTGGCTAGGATCGCTTCTCACACTTTTCGTAAATAAAACACTTTTCGCATTTACCCTCCCCTATATATAGTATGAATTAGTGAAGAACCACCTTTGTTTGAAAATTTTGAAAATTTAATCTCAACCAGGGTAAAATAGGAATTTTCAAATCCTAATAGGAACTTTCAAATCCTACCAAAATCTTACGCGCTCGTTTCTTCTAATTCCTAGTTCACCCATCAATTTCTAACCATTAAAACTTCGATGAATCATTACTTAATCATATTTAAACATTTTAACAAAAGAATATGCCATTAGATTCAGCATTTTATACTCTATAAATCAAGATTTGTAACATCCGTGAATCCGGCCTAGTTGATATCGGGTAAGGGGTGAGTGCTTTATAAATGGTTACGTGATCATTTGTTTATATGTGATAAATAAATGTTTTATATCATATGAGTTTATGATATAGTTGAATTTATTTTTAAACGAGGGTCGCAAATAATACCCCGTTGCATGTTAATCAATTGTGGTTGAATGCTTAATTAATTAACTGTATGTTAGTAAGCAGTATAATGTACTGTTTTTTTGTATATATCAAACACTTGCCGCCTCATTTTTGGATAAGAACTTCACTGTGAAGTTATTTTCATATGTGTGTGTATGCAAGTGTGCTGTGAAGAAAACTCAAGAACTAGCAAAGCAAACTTTGAACTCTTGAATCTTTGATTTAGTGAGTGTTATTGCAAAACAAAGGTTGGTGTATGTTTCTATATGATTCTTGTTATTTGTATGTATATGATGAGTTTTTTATGTAAGAAGCTTGAAACTTCATTAATGGATATATGAAGAAAAGAAGAAACTTGAGAAGTGGGTTTTGATGAATTTGATGTTTTTAATTGGTTTTGATGTGTTCTTGATGATTGTTTACATGTTATATGAAGCTTGTAAATGCTTTGGTGGTGTTTCTTAGTGATTTACATGATTAAATTTTGTGTTTGTGGTTTGGTTTTCGACTGGGCAAAGAACAGGGGAAAAAGAAGGTGTTGATTGGGGTAGGTGCGACTTAGGGACCTTCCCTAAGTCGTACGACTTGTGAGGGTAGGGTGGTCCGACTTTAGCCATCCGACCTTCTCGTCCGACTTCTCCATCTGACTTCCCCATCTGACTTCCGCTTTGGTCCGACTTGTACTTGTGCGTTTTGGAGGTGGTCCGACTTTCTTTGAGGTCCGACTTGTCGTGCGACATGGATGGTCCGACTTTATGCTCTGGTCCGACTTGGATAGTGCTATTCGCGCTGGTCCGACTTGGATAGTGTTGTTCGCGATACGACCCGACGCGTTGAAGTCTTGGACGCGACGCGTCCGGGGATTTTCTGTTTTAGAGTTTTGTTTGCTGTTTGATAGTGTTGCATGCCATATGATTGTTTCATATGTGATTCTAACATGTTTATGGTTATGATTGATATAAATATATATGTATATATTTATGAATCGAAGACTAATTTCGGTGTTCTTATGATCTCAGGAAACACGAAGACTCGGTGAGATTAGATAACTGAGTTCAACGATTGAGAACCGAGGTGAGTTGACGTTAACTCACGAGTGGTATTGGCTGTAACTGATATGGTTACATGGAATTGATATGATTGATGTTTTGATAGACTGTTTAGTCTGATGATGATGTTGATTGATTAACTGTTTATGTGTTAATTGATCGAGTCCAAGATATGTGCACATGGTATGATAATGTGTACATGATATGATAGATGTCAGCTATGCGTGGAATTGGGCTGGGCTTGTTTATGTGCATTTGTTGCAACGGAAGGGGTTTAACTGTGTCAAGTAGCAAAGGGTTATCGGTAAACCTTTGCTTTGCCCGCAATTGGTTGAAGGTTCTGCGTCGAGCTGTCGGTCCTCTCGATTTATGTGGTTACCGGTTTCTGTTGTTGTTGTATTGGTTGCTGCTGATTGCTGGTTGTGGTTTAGCTTCCAATCACTTAGCTTTGTGCTAATTCCCCACATTTAACTCTGTTTTTGCAGGTTTTGGTAAATGCAGCTATTTAGCTGGGAGTTTGTGTGTTGCAGGGAAAATTTGACCATCGCTATGATATTGTTTGAGAAAATGATGAGTCATATTTTGTATAACTTTTGTAACACTAAACGAAATACTATAATTTTTGTAACAGTATGATTTTGTTGTGGGTGTTATTATATTATATTTTATTGTATCGCTTCCGACGTGATTTAAAAAAAATGACTTGAGATTTAGGTGGCATATTTTTAAATTTTTTTCAAAATGCATGACCGGAAATACAAGTCCAATTTCGAAAAATGCAGATGTATCCGAGATTAAAAAAAACAGATGAAGTAGAAATAGGCTAAAGATACATATAAATGATTAAATACAAAAAAACAAACAAAATTCAATAAAAATGTAGCTCCTATCACATATGCATTTTAATTTAATTTTTTATACAGTTTAATAGCGTCAAAACTCAAAACAACACAAGTAACACAAGTTTGAACAAAAAAATGCGTCTATAAAAATCAAAACTTGCCTACAATCATCCAACACTTCTCTGATATGCATACATTCGTCTCCTTTTTTTAGGATTTGTAATCTTCACTGATGAAGGAACCAACGATGATCTGAGCTTTCCCAAAATGCATCTAAGATAAAAATGCACACTTGTCTCTACAAAACACAACTTTATGCATATTCATGGCAATAAACTCCATGTGTTCTTACCCTATTAAAGAGACAGTCGCCACCGTGAGAGCTTTAGAGGCTACACGATGGCGTAGATCTTGTAACTTGGCGGGTGAGATCTGAAACATACACGTTATATCTGAAACAAAATTAACGCGGGAGATCGATGGGAACACCGGTATAATGACCGACGAGAAAACGAGGGGAGGATGCCGATAGTATGGTATTGAACTAACTCATGCCGGAATTTGATGGAGATGTTGGTAACAGGCTGGCGAGATCTGTAACGTACACAAACATATAAGCTTGATACTTGCAACAAAATCATCGCCGGAAATCACTTCGGTAAGTTGACCGGTAAGAAATGGGGGGAGGATGTCGCCGTAGATCAGTAACTATATGCCATTGAGAAATGAGAAGATATGGACATTGGGAGGTGATTTCGTTGGGAAATGAAATTATGAGAGAGAAATGAATGTTTCAAGTAGGATAAAAAATTGTGAAGAGGAGAGATAATCTATCTAATTTTCAAGTCTACCCTTATCAATATATTGTTTTTATACCATATTTATAGTTCCTAACTTTAAATGTGATAAATTAATTTTAGCCCTTGATGAAGGTAATCCAAAGTCTCATATAGCTTTCTTAAATTCTTCAAATAAACAAGGTTTTTTATTGGTCCTTATTTTATATATATTGGTTTTTATTAATGATTATATAAACCAATTGATTCTTTAAAGAACTTGAAAAACCAGTCTTATTTGGAGAACTTGAATAAGTAATCTCAGTTAATCATCAAAAAAATTTACCCATCGATATCGTTATGTTTTAAGATCACTTAGTGAAATAATTCTCTTTCTTGGAATGGACGTGCATTGTTGATGGCCATAAGAAGTCTACTAATTTATCGCTAACTGCCGTCTTCTTGCAACCATATATGCTTACTTTTTAATCACATGCTACTTCAAATTCATTGTTTGCCATGTATTTTATCTATTTCTTTCATTGTCATGTCTTTGAAGTAGTTTGTAGGTAGATAATTTGAGTTTGTGCATAAACTTAAGTACCTAATCAAATTAGCTACTGTGTAGTAATGCCAACATCATGTAAGGTTACTAATAAAACATAAATTCGCCTTTGTGTATCTAGGAACTAAAATTTTTCATGAGTCTTTTGATTTGATTCCTAGATGCACACTCTATTTGTATTTGGCTACATTGATCCCTTTTATCATATACATTCCTAGATATTTAAAAACAACCTTATTTTGATATTTTCATACCAAAATTTTTCATGAGACTTTGATTTGATTCCTAGATGCACACTCTATTTGTATTTGGCCACTTTGATCCCTTCTATCATACACATTCCCAGATATTTAAAAACAACCTTATTTTGATATTTTCACACCAATTGCTTCCGAAGATGATCTATATGATGTCCACTGTTATAAATCTTGATAGAATGTTTATGTCACCACACAAGCACTTATACAAATAGCGAAGAACGGTTACAGACTACAAACCTGTAGGAAAATATAATATTATTTTAATATTACATATATTCTAATATTTCAATTGCAATCCGTTTTAAAAACCCAACGCTCTCGCAAGCCAAATCGTGTAAGCTTTCTCCACAACAACAATCCATACGGCTCTTATTTGATCGAAGGTTCTAGGTAAGTTTTGTTGAACTTCTATTTGGTATAGTCATATATGTTCGGTTGATACAGCCAAATATGTTATGTTTGTTTCGGGCTTGTGGTTTTATAACCAAAACCGAGACTGCTTTGAATTATTCATACTCTACTCTATTACAACACTTTTTGAGACCAATGCTTGTCATTTTTTCAAGTGTAATCTACATCGAGCTTTAAAATATCATAAACTTCTCCCAACAATCCCGATGAACCATTTGTAATTGTTATATTTCAATAAAATTTGCTAACGATAGGATTTTGATTCTAATTGAAGCTCTTCGAAGTTTAGATGACAAGAACATTGTTACAGGTACGATTTCTATCTAGATTTCATTTAAAAAGTACCGGTATGGACATAAAAATCACTACATTTTAACCCCTTTTTTGAATGTAGTGTATTGTTTTTATTTGGGTGTTCTTGCGACCATGAGAATGATTAAAGTTTGATAAGTGTAAAAGATTCTTGATGTTCTTAATATTGATTTAAAATCCGCTATGTATGAAATTACCGCTAACATGATTAGTTTTACAATAATTCCTACCTCTTATAGCACAAATGTTTTTTTTTTATAATTTTTAAGTAATTTTATATTTTTCATCTACAGATTTTAATATGTTTGCTTTTGGCTACTGGGTTGGTGGGTACAGCTTATGTCAGGTATAGACAGAATATGTGTATTATGCTACTATGTTGGTTATCTTCTTACGTTAGTCTAATTATTCTTTATTTTCATTATAATAGAACAAATCTATATTATATTATAAAGTATTTAGTTTTGCTTAATCTCTTAAATTTTAAGTATTTTGAAATTACTAAATTACCCCTCATATAAACTAAATGAAAACTATTATATAAAATAACTATTAAATAGAGTTAATAAGATTCTTATATTCTATTTTAATAACTAAACCTTCCATATTTAAAAAATTCAAACAAATTAACTTAATTACCAAAAAATATTTTTATAACCAAACCTTTTATATTAAATATTCTATCATGTAATAAATATTTTAACATAATTATTAGAAAATGTGTACAAGTAGAACTCATAAACCCGAATAACCTATAATCAGAATTTATAAACATATATTTTAAAATTTTTTAAATAGCTCATATAATTAATAGTTTCAAATTAATTTTCTTTATTTTTTTAATCTCTTAATTTTAAATAGTTTCAAATTACTAATTTACACTTTGTATTTTTTATGAAATGTACACTTTATTTATAAATAAAGACTTTTTTTTCTTATTTAATTGTTCTCAAAGTTTATTTAAAAATAATAAAAGGGTTGATGGAGAATAGAAAAATAAAGAAAATAGAAAAAAAGATAAAGAAAATAGGCTTATCAAAGTAAAATTATTCGTTGTCATCGTATTACGTAAATACCGAAAACGGACAAGTTATCGAGTAGAAATTATTTGATGTCGTCGCATTGCGCGGGTACCGTGCTAGTGTGTGTGTGTGTATATATATATATATATATATTAAAAAAACTAACCCTAATATTAATTAGAGTTCTAACCCAATTCATGAAGTAAATAGGCAAGGGCTGACTTAGCCAAATTCGAATCATATCTAACACTACACATAGAGATTCTGATCACTGGTTCATCATCTCTTTAGAGTATGCTTATTTTACATGAATGATTGATGTTACTATGTCACCATTGTGTCAACATTAAGATGTATTCGATTACAATTTCAAGTTGTTGGAGGAACATAGAATTTTGCACTCCAGGTGTTTGATGTTTTGTGTCAATGAGTTGTTCCAAAGTGTTCAAGTTTTAATTATAGTTGTTAAAACGCCCAGATGAGTTGAGTAAACAGGTCAAAATGACTGATTTCTACTCACAATTACTCATGATGAAACTATTGCATGATTATGAGCACAGTAGTAAGGAATTATGGAACAGTAGCAGTGTTCTTAGTGATGACAAAAATCCATCATGTTTGCATTCATTAGAATGAGTTATAATAGCTAATAAGATGCATGCCCTATCATCAGTTTGTTTTGCAAAACTCACTTATTGGTTCCTTTTTTTAGTGGAAATTTTCATTAGTTCTGTTCTCAAACTGATCCAGAAATGATGATGTCTCCAGGTGAAGGGAAATTTAAAAACTTATCTCCTGATATGGTGAAGACGACCTCAAACATGATTAGCAAAATGCCACCCATATGATGAAGATAACCTTGAACTTAGAGTTTCACACATGGTATGCTAAGTTTTTTGCATCATAATTTACAAAGATTAAAGTATAGTATCTAAAAAATATGTTAAAAATACAAGGAACATAAGTTAAACATGTCATTTAGTATTGAAAAATGATATATCCTCCTACTTTTTCCTCCTACTTCATCCTCCTACTCACCACAATATGACATGTGGAGTCCACTGATTCTCTTTTCTCACCTCATCCATTGATTTTGACACTTGTGTTGATCTTGTGAGTAAGAGGATAAGTAGGAGGATATATCATCTCTATTTAGTATTAGACATAAATTGGAGATCACTTCACAACTTGTTTTGAAGTTGGACAAAGTTACCACAAAATCTGTTTCTAAAAGCCACCGAAAATAAACACTCGACTTTTAATAATTGTGTGTTCAATGAAGAAACATTAGATAAAGCAAAAGCCTCAACTCCAACTACCCTTAATAAGTTGATCCCTATTTGTTATTGATCATTATCATGCATCATGCTTATAAGCTTCATCTAGTTGGTTTCTTTTCTGCATCACTACTTGAAAGGATAAGATTGCACAAATAAAAAAAGCTAATTATCTTATACAGTTATAACTTATATTGATTTGAATGTTTGTTTCCTAAAAGTCTTTATTTTGCTAATTTCTTCCTTAGCCCATTGGAAGTAATCTTGCTCTAAATGGTTATGATTAGTTCTGCTTTTGTTGTTGGTCCTAATTGCTGATACACTTCATATTGGATTGGTTAAATATGAAATTATAGTGACTTAGATTATTCAAGACATGCAGACATGACATGTTAAATCTCATGTTTGCTTTACTTAAAAGTTGCCTTTGGCCTCATCAAGTTAACTAGGTTTGCTGCAGCGACGCATTTGTGAAAATTTTGAGTTCGATTATTAATCGATATATTGAAGATGATGTGAAAGCTTCATTTAATAAACTTCAGAATTTTATGTTGTTAAGATCATTATGTTATGTATGAACTTTAGAATTTTGATAAAATTTACCCTTCTTTTATTAATATATATTATTATGTATTGTCTACAAAGTTTGGAACTGTAAACTAAAAAATTACTGGTCTTCAAACATGTTACTGATGTAGCTTCCAACAACAAAATTAACTGGGATTTTTTGTATTATTCTTCTTTTATTTGCTTACATAATCAATTACCAAGCATCAAGTTCTAATTTTTTTTTCATATAGAAACAACATTGTAGATAATACTCTCTTCATGTGTAAGTATGTATCTGTTAGACTGTTTTGAGATATATAATTTGATTTGAAGGAGCTTACAAATTAAAGAATGATAGCCTTGATCTCATGGTCAAATGACTCAAATGGTTATAAAAATTTCATTAAAATTTCTACTATCCTTGGTTTGACTGTCACTACTTTCACTAAGAAATTGCAATGGCAATATTGTGGTTTATTTTGATTCTTTGGATGAGCCTATGCCATCATATATGGAACTATTTTCTGGGTGGGGTGGGGTGGGGTGGGGTTGGGTTTGTAGTTGACTTATAAGATTATGGAATGTGGACCTGGATTCTAATATATACCATCTTTGACAGCAAAAGCATTGACCAAAGTTGCTAAAGAATTCTAGGCAGCAGCGTATATGATAGCAAAAGGATCGACCAAGATTGCTCAAGATGCTCTCCCCGTCAATGGTTATTCTTATTACCTTCTGTTATGATTGATTTCATGTTTATGAGTTGTGCATCTTATGGAGTATAACTTCTAATGATGATGAAAGGCTTTAATCATGTGTAAATTTAAAGAAGATTGTCTAACTTACACATTTGATCTATTGCCAAGTTATTTAGATTTTGAAAACTTAAATGATTCATTGTTTGCTCAAGTGTTGTATTTGGTGTAATTAGTTGTAGTCGAGGATGAATGTTGTTTGTAAAAAGAATGTACAAAAAATATGATGATTATCTTATGTATAAATTTCTGATTTCTAATATATTTAGGTTCTTTTAAGAGATTTTATATCACTATGTATGGTTTATAATTGTTTTATAATGTCTGTTAGGCTGCTCGCATCGGGGAACCCGAAGGGGTTCAGGTTAGATTGCGTTACAATTGGGAAGCTCGGGAACACCACTATGCCTACTCTTTCGGGAGTGGCTTCGGTTTCCCAAAGCTGAGCAGACCTATTGCTTTCTTTCCTTTTCTTGTTTTGTAGAGAGAATAAGAAGAGAGAAAATATGGTTGTTTGGGTTAGATGTTATTTGGGTTTTGAGTAAGAAAGAGAAAAGAAAGAAAGAGTGATATGGTATCTGATGTAGCATTTGGGTTGAGAATGATTTGGGTTAATTGCTACTCGTGATCTTAATAGTATTTCATACCGTAATTATTAAAAATTACTATAATCATTCCTGTATTTATACACCGGATACTAAGCCAGTGTTTCTATAAAATATAATGTAAAAGAAGAGAGAAATGGAAAAGATATTGGAATTAGTTAGGCATGGTGATGATGACTATGATTACTTACATATAGTAGTGGTGGGGATCATGATTGAAAGGTGTTTTAGATTGTCGGGGCTAAAGTAAAAGACTTGATTGATTTTGGGTGTCAAATGGAATCAACTTGAAAAAACTTAAAAAGGGTAATTTCGTACTTTCACTTATGTATTTTTATTGTGAAGTAACATTTAATATTTGAGTTTTTACTTTTAAGTTACCTCACCTTTTATACATTTCTATAGTTATCTTTCTTACTTCAATCACTTAAAATGTTATAATATATTAAAAATATCAACTGTTCAGATTTACCATTACTTGGAAGGAAATTAATTAGGAAAAGTTATAAAAAAAGGTTTCTTTTTAAAATATATATAAAAAGATATATGCTGTTGTAACATCTAAGTTAAGTACTGTCATACTCTCATACGTCTTTAAAGAAAAGTAATTTTATTATATCACTATTTCATTATCAAAGAGGCATGTGAGTGTAATAGCACCTTACTTAAGTGTTGATAGCAACATATATATATCCTTTCCCTGTATATAAAATGTATAAATAAATGGGAAAATTACAAGAAAAGTAATCTAAATATCAAAAATTGGCAATAAAAGTAACACCTAATTTTGTTGGCCAAGAAAAGATTATAACTTATAACAAAAAAGAGTATAATAACCCTTAGACTTAACGAAAAATAGATTATAAATTTAAATTTGTAACAAAAAAAAGGTATAAATTTCACTTATTATACCCCCTTTTATTATAAATTAAAATTTATGAACCTTTCTAGGATAAAAAAATTATACGTTACCTTTATTGATAATTTTTAATATATAAGTTATATTTCTCGATAATTTACCCTAAATAAATAAGTAAAATATGAGCAATTGTTTATGTAGAAAAATGATAATGAGGGTCATGTGAGTGTCACGTGGAGCACGTCCATGCCTTGATCAAAGCAAATGAAAGCGTGCGTTGAGTTTATTTAATTACACACTAAATCCGACACTCCCATTTTGTCTGCCACTCTTCTCTTTTTATGTGTTTTTTTAATTTAACCTTAAAAGGATAAATATCCAATAGAAAACATAAATTTATATTCTTAATTATTATTTTATTTTTATCATTAACTTTAATGTTTGTCCTTTTCAATAATCCAAATTTACATATAAAATATTTAAATAAAATCCACAACCAGTTATTAGAACAATTAAAATTATTTATAAATTCTATATCTGAAACTTAAAAAGATTTAAATACCATTATAATTTTAAGAAAAATAATATATTCTAATACATTTTCCTTTTATTTTAAAGCAAGTTGTATTAAAACGTAATAAATTTTGTTTTAGTTACCATTATATACAATTAACTTTATTTTCTTAAAAATAATAAAAATAAACTTTTATAATCTTCACATTGTATGCAACTTATTGTATACTATTAAAGTTATGACAAAGTTCATTGTATATAATGGTAACTAAACAACAGACATATAAAAAACTATTTGCATATAATGAGAATCTTATGAAAGTTAATTATATTATTTTAAAAAATTTAAAGTTGGTTGTATACAATGGTAACTAAGATAAAATTCATAGTATTTTCATACAATTTGCCCTTTATTTTATCCTCTTACTAATCACATGATGACATATGGAGTCTACTAATTATATTTTCTTATATATTTTATTAATTTTAACACTTATATTGATCTTATAAATAAAAAGATAAGTAGTAAAAAAATTAAAAGAAAATAAGTAAAATAATAGAACAACAATAAAACTTCCTATTTATTTATTTTTCAAATTATTAAACCGTTTCCACCTACCTAAGTTATCATATAAAAACCTTTAAACACAAAACAAGAAAAAAACAAAGCGAAAGATTTTAAACACCAATCTTCCTTACCCCACTCCACACCACCCCCTCAGACTCTCAGAGCCTATAAACACTAACAATCTTCAAACCTCCATTGTTGCTCTTCATTTCACCTCACTTCACCCACCATGATTACTCTTTCCGATTTCTACCATGTGATGACCGCCGTTGTTCCGCTCTATGTCGCCATGATCTTAGCCTACGGCTCCGTCAAATGGTGGAAGATTTTCACCCCCGATCAATGCTCCGGTATAAACCGATTCGTTGCTCTGTTCGCAGTTCCCCTGCTTTCTTTTCACTTCATCTCCACCAATAATCCGTACAAAATGAATCTCCGATTTATCGCCGCCGATACACTTCAGAAATTGGTGGTTCTCGGTGTCCTCGCCGCCTGGAGTAACCTTTCAAAAAGGGGGAGTTTGGAATGGTCGATTACTCTGTTTTCGTTATCCACGTTACCAAACACTCTGGTTATGGGAATTCCTTTGCTTAAGGGGATGTATGGTGGTGAATCTGGAAGCTTAATGGTTCAGATTGTTGTTCTTCAATGCATTATTTGGTATACTTTGATGTTGTTTTTGTTTGAGTTTCGTGGTGCGAGGTTGTTGATTAATGAACAGTTTCCAGGTGCTGGTGGTTCGATTGCTGCGATTCATGTCGATTCCGATGTTGTTTCGTTGGATGGACGACAAGTGTTAGAGACGGAAGCCGAGATTAAAGAGGACGGAAAGCTTCACGTGACAGTGCGGAAATCGAATGCTTCGAGATCCGATGTGTTTTCGAGACGGTCGCAGGGGTTTTCATCTACAACCCCTCGTCCGTCAAATCTTACGAATGCGGAGATTTATTCTCTGCAGTCGTCGAGAAACCCGACCCCAAGAGGGTCAAGTTTTAATCATACCGATTTTTATTCTATGGCGGGTGGTGGTGGTGGAAGGAATTCGAACTTTGGGGCTTCAGATGTGTACGGGCCTCCGGTGTCTCGAGGGCCCACACCTAGGCCTTCAAACTATGAAGAAGAAGGGGGTGGAAATGCGGCTAATAAGTCTCGATATCATCATGGAGTGTTGGGTGGTAACTACCCAACACCCAACCCTGGAATGTTTTCCCCGTCAACAGGAAAACAAAATATACCATTGACTAAAAAATCCAATGGGCAAAAAACAGACGAAGGTTCAAACGATCTCCACATGTTTGTGTGGAGTTCTAGTGCTTCGCCAGTCTCGGACGTATTCGCGGCTCGTGAATACGGAGCACTAGACCAACCACCCACAAAAGACTTAAAAGTTCCAATATCGCCCATAAAAGGTTACTTTTCGTCTCGGAACTTTTTTCTCTATCACATACCTAAATTGTAAGATAGTAAACCGTTACATTTATCTTAGGAAACGGAGAGGAGTACTTGGAGAGCTACGGGAATAACAACATAAACATCGAGGGGAAAGGTGGCGTTGGCGGCAAGGCTATGCCGCCAACGAGCGTGATGACGAGGCTAATACTGATAATGGTGTGGAGAAAACTTATTCGAAACCCGAATACGTATTCGAGTTTGATCGGCCTCGTTTGGTCTCTAGTATCTTTCAGGTGCTATATCATATATACATGAATGTAGTTATTTTTATTTATAAATTTAATTTTATATTTATTTTACAGATGGAATGTTGATATGCCTGCAATCATAGCGAAGTCGATTTCAATATTGTCTGATGCAGGGCTTGGCATGGCCATGTTCAGTCTTGGTTAGTATCAGTACCAAACATTCTAATTCATTTTTCATGTCTTGTTCCACTAACTTGCAACATTTTAAAATAATTATAATAATTATAATTAGGGCAAATTGTTAAGAAAGTTAATCTAAATATCAAAATTTACTAATAAAGGTAACGTCCAATTTTTTGTCGAGAAAAGATTATAAATTTCAATTTGTAACAAAAAGGGTATAATGCGTGAAATTTATACCTTTTTTTGTTACAAATTGAATTTTATAATCATTTTTTTGTTAGGTCTAATAGGTCATTATACCTTTTTTGTTACAAATTGAAATTTATAATCCTTTATCGGTAAAAAAAATTGGACGTTACCTTTATCGGTAATTTTTGATATTTAAATTAACTTTTTTGGCCATTTTCCCTTATAATTATGATTGTATATTTTTCTATTTAGTTTTCCATAAAAAATAAATTTTGTAATTTCTTATCCAATTATTGGTTGAATTATCACAAAATTGTATTTTTTTTTAATTTATATGTATATTTTAGTAACTACTTAATTCTAAAATTTTATGATTTTTATTCATATTGAAAGATTATTATAGTTTAAAGGAAAATTGGAAATAATTTATTTTGAAAATTTAAAAAATAAGCAAATAAGAAAATGAATTTTTTAGACTTTATGGGTTCAGATTAATATCGCTATTACCTTGTAATAAACATAATAAAAGAATGGGTTTAGGTCACCAAAATGTATTTAACTTGCTACGTTTTGTTATTGTGTGTATCGGACTTTAAAAAAATTTATTGTCTGTATCGAACATATTTTGTTGTTATTATAGATATTATACTTTCTATTATATATAATAAACTTATACATTTTTTTCTTTTTTGTGTATTCAAAATACATACAATAGCAACAAATTAAAAGTTTGATACACACAATAGAAATTTTTAAAATTTGATACAAAAAATAGCAAAACGTAACAAATTGTATACATTTTGGTGAACTAAACCCTAAAAGAATAAGTAAATTTCAAAAGGAATCTTTGCCCCAAAAAAAATTATGAAAAAAGGTATGTATTTTTGGAACAATTAGAATCAGCAAGTATCGTATTTCTTGGACAGGTGAAGTATAAGTTAAACTGGTTTTATATTAATAAATATTTATATTTATTTATTAAATGTCTAAACATATTTTAAACAAAAAGAGATAAAAGTAATGGAATAAAATTAATAATAAAAACTATATTTTTCTTGTAAGCCTATTTAGATATAATTAACCGGAGAAACGATCCACAATATTAACATCACTTATGTTACACTCGCAAACTACTTAAATAAAGGGTTGTTTAGGCATTCTAGTATTTGCTCATACAAGTAGTTTATGAGTGTAACATCATTTAAATTAGATTATATTAACATTACAGATCATTTTAAGTTAATTATATGAAAAATGTTTTCTTTTTCAAATTTACATCAAATTAAATATTAATGTATTATATTAGTTTTGTAGAAGAATATTCAATATAGTCTATAATTAATTCATAGTCTAAGAGATTAATTTTAGTCTCTAGATCAATGATATCAATGGTCTAGATTAAATTTTAAAAATTTGGACGGAATGATATTTTCGTAATTCACATGTGATACTTTTACAAATCACATATGATTGTATACTGAATCACCTGTGATTAAATATTAAAATTTTGATATTATGTTTTTTAAATAAATTTTATGGAGCACGACTCTAGTTTTGTAATGTATCACATTTTGAATTAAAGAGGAAACCGATAGGTGAGTCTATGTTGTCTGCCTCTTTTTGAACATTCACACTCCTTTGGTGTAAGAAAAAGAAAGTAGAAGACTTAATTTAATGTTATTTTAGATTTTTTTTTCTAATAGATTTTAAAGATTTTTTTTATAGTTTACTTAGATAATAAACATAGAATATATATTAAAAATACTAGTTCCCCATGCTAGATTCTCATAATTTATCCTCTTACCGATTAAATATGATAATTATAATAGGGTAAATTGTATTAAAATACAACGAATTTTTACTTAGTTATTATTATATACAATCAATTTTTTTCTTGAAAACAATGTAATTAATTTTCATAATGCTTACATTGTATGCAAGTTATTATATAGAATGAGAATCATTACAAAGTTTATTGAATTTAATGATAACAAAATATTAGACACAAAAAATAGTTCTTTGCATATAGTGAAATAATTATGAAAATGGGTTGTATTTTTTTAACGATAAAAAGTTAGTTGCATACAATAATAATTAACACAAATTTTTTTATGTTTATACAAATTGCCTATAATACTCTAACCTTTTTCTTATAATGCATCTTTATTTTAATGGTTATTTTGATATAGTGAATAAGAGTATTAATATGAAGATTTAATAAAAGAATAACTCTCAAAATGTATATATTTTCCAACATTAATTATGACATATAGCTTTGTTTACTCATGCACTATTATTTATGTACTTTTCAATTAAATAATTACATTGTCTAATTATGAATGTAGTAATTTGTGCTAGAGGAAAAGAAATGCACTTTATAAACAATATTTGATTACGATGGAATGTTTAACGTAACTTTAAACATATTTTTGACTAAACGAATTAAACACCTTTGAATGAACCCTAACAAATAAGTAAATATTTTGAAATAACTTTATAGATCATTGATTTGTATCATGTATTCACATGCATTAATTGCTTGTAACTTTTTATATATAGCTAAAAAACTGTTATATAAAGATAAAAATGATATGGGTGCTACCGTGTTACTATTTGGCCCCCTCCTCTCACATACTCATATGTTCAATCATTAAATTACAATTTCGAATTCAGCTTTTTCTCACACAAAAGTCATATCAAGGGCTATTTAGATGTATAAGGGGGGTACCAATAGAATCACCCAAATGATATATCCTTCTCTTTTTTCCACTTACTCATCACAAGATGACATGTGAAGTTCAATAATTCTCTTTTCTCATATTCTCCATTGATTTTGACATTTTTATTAATCTTATGAGTATGAGTATATATTATGTCTTTGTAAAATATTACGTAAAACAAAGGAGAAATGGAAAAGATATTGGAATTAGTTAGGCATGGTGATGATGACTATGATTACTTACATATAGTAGTGGTGGGGATCATGATTGAAAGGTGTTTTAGATTGTCGGGGCTAAAGTAAAAGACTTGATTGATTCTGGGTGTCAATTGGAATCAACTTGAAAAACTTAAAAAGGGTAATTTCGTACTTTCACTTATGTATTTTTACTGTAAAGTAACATTTAATATTTGAGTTTTTACTTTTAAGTTACCTCACCTTTTATACATTTCTATAGTTCTAATCTTGTTCAAAACTATAAAAGCATCTAAGTTATGTATTGTTATATCTATAAACACTTTAAGGATAAATAGTTTAGTTATTGAAAAAAGATGTGTGCTCTTGTGACACATAAGTTAAATGTTATCACACTCACATACTTGTTTAATAGGTTATATTGATGAATATGTGCAGGTTTGTTTATGGCATTACAACCAAAGATAATCGCATGTGGAAATTCCGTGGCAGCTTTTGCAATGGCCGTGAGATTCCTTACAGGACCGGCTGTCATGGCTGCTGTATCCATTCCAGTTGGACTTCGTGGCGTCCTTTTACGTATTGCCATTGTTCAGGTTATCTTTCTTTCTTACATCCAATGTTTTAAAAACCGGTATACGTTGACCCGCTCTGATGGCCGGGTCCCGGGTCTACCGGTTCGACCGGCCAGGTCGACCCGGGTTTAAAACATTGCTTATGTCTTAAAAAACTATAAAAAATAAAAAAAGTCAACTTTTATTCGGATTTATCATTACTTGAAGGAAATTAATTAAGAAAGGTTATAAAAATGTTTTTTTAGGATGTATATATATATATATATATATATATAAGGGTTGATAAAGTTTTGATAATTAAAGTTTTCGTTCAGTTTCGGTTTACTATCAAAGTATTTTTTAAACGGTTTTACCATAAAGTTTTGAATTTGTTATGATTTAAACCTTAAAGTTTTTTCAAATGGTTTAAACATTGATGTTTTGTTAAAAAAAACTATTTAATCCTTTAAGTTTTGTATGGTTTTTTATTTTATCCTTTCTAGTTTATTATGCATGTTAGTTTTATTAAAAATTTGATAAAACTTAGAGGGTTATTTTTAAGAAAAATATAAGGTTTAAATAATTTGGAAAAGAATGTAAGGTATAAAACAAAAATAAAGTGTAATTTTGAAGATTAAATCATAACAAATTTAAACTTTATGATAAAACTGTTCAAAATAAAACTTTGATGATTAAACTAAAACTAAACTAAAATTTTGATAATTAAACCATCATTGACCATATATAAAAGGAAAAAGATATATGCTGTTGTAGCACCTAAGTTAGGCTGCCACACTTACATGCATCTTTAGAAAAGGGTAATTTTGTTATTTTAATATTTCATTATCAAAGAGGCATATGAGTGATGGCACCTAACATAAATGCCGATAGAAACATATATATTTCTTCTCATATATAAAATGTATAATAAATAAATAAGTAAAATATGACCAATTGTTTATGTATAAAAATGATAATGAGGGTCATGTGAGTGTCACGTGGAGCACGTCCATGCCTTGATCAAAGCAAATGAAAGCGTGCGT
>JAUEJL010052279.1:0-20656 GCA_032274825.1 Drosophyllum lusitanicum
TATATATACCATTGGGTATTTACACAAATTACCCTACACTATGACTAATGTCATATATAATACCAAACTTACCTAAAATGTATTGAACACAATTCTAGGATCTAACACTACTTAACAAACTATATTAACTAAATTAAAAGATATTACATACAGAGACAATTTTTTGTTGACTTCTGTTATTGTTTTGCTTTTAGTGCTCATGCCATCACCATTTCATTTTATTTGACAAAATCGATCTTCATGTTGTAAGGTGTGAAGACGGTCATTTAGATTCATAAAGTCGTTTGTGATGGGTGAACTGGAAGCTAGGAAGTTGAAGTATAATAATACAGGCATGGGCGGACCTATGTAAAGTTTGGTGGTGAAGCTATGTAAATTTCAACGTTAGAGTAAGTGCATGTTGATGGGTATATTGGTTGAGAGTTAGTCATCACTGCCATTTCCTTTGCTTGCTGCTGTAGGTGAAGGACCTTGATTTTCATAAGAGCTACTCATGGGGTGGAACCAAAAAGTTTGGTCTGGGAAAATTGAAGGATTTTCTGTCACTTCCTGAAGCCCCAGACCCGTAAGTTATGCTTTATTTCTGTTTTTTTATATGCTCTAAACGTCATTAATTACTACAATCAATCAATTCCACAGTACTTGACAAATCTAAGTTGATTTGAATTTTCTGTTTTTACTTAAGTCAAAATTAATAAAATGTGTTCAAGATTTTCTTTGCATGTTACTGTTCCTACCATATTTATTAAAAGTTGTTTAAAGACTTAAGTAAAAAGTATATGTACATGTTTGGAAAATAAGTAGAATCATTATTTTTTAGAAAAAGATGTGAATCTGTTGTTCGTCATTATGGCTGTTCAAGAATGAGCAAACAGTAAATAAAATCATTGTTGTTTCATACTTTCATAGTCTTCACTGAGTTAAAATGCGTCTGGTTGGGCAGAGCCGATACATATTACTACTAACGACGGGTGATATGTGGTTCGAGTCTGTTGGAATTAATTGTCAAAAGAGCTAATAGTTTTTTAGTATTATTATTATATTTAGTAAAACTTAGGTTTATAAGTTTATATGTACAAACTCCGTGGACCACCTCCGTGGACCACCACCGATGACAACCGCCACCGGCTGCCGCCGCCATTGAAGTACCCGTCGCCGGTTATAAAACCGCCGACCATAACCGCCATTCCCGATGTCTATAAATATGTATTTTCGTTTGTAAACACTAAGATTGGAAAGTATGAAGTTTTAAACAGAGATTCGGATATATTAAGTTTATAATGAAGATTTGAAAGTTTGAAATTTAGTTTTATGTGTTTTGTGAAGTTTGATCCTATCATGCCTTTGAGGAATAAAACACATTATATCGTGTTTAACAGAATAATAAATGCCAATTCGACCTTTTATTATAAGATTTGCCTTTGTACATTGTTGTGTAA
Source organism: Drosophyllum lusitanicum (assembly GCA_032274825.1). Taxonomy (NCBI): domain Eukaryota; kingdom Viridiplantae; phylum Streptophyta; class Magnoliopsida; order Caryophyllales; family Drosophyllaceae; genus Drosophyllum; species Drosophyllum lusitanicum. Next base: position 1,440 of record JAUEJL010052279.1, read on the forward strand.
CATGTCCTTTCACTAGGAACACTATATTTTGCTCTCAAAATATAGAACTTACAAAACACGGGATGAATTGGGTAGTCTTTTAAGATTAAATTGATGTAACTCCATTCACTTTGTCATTTCATAGGGAAAGATTATACAAGTCTAACTTAATTGTTTATTTTATTTATTTTTTAGTGTTAAACTGGGAAACTGCTGGCTGCAGGAAATTCTTCTTGACCAATTAGCAAACCATATAATACAATAAAGGAACAGATAAACTACTTAACATCTAATTTAAAGTTAAATCTTAATTAATAGTTAAAGTCGTGTCTTAAAACTTATTAGTCAGCTGACCACGTTCTAAGCCCGTTAGACTAGTGGTAGTGGTTACTTGGTACTTGGTAGTTGAGTTAAAAATTAAAGAACTTACTGATTTCACGTCTCTCTCTCTCTCTCTCCTGCTCGCTCTCTCTCCTTGCAAATAGATAAATCCCACAATATTATCAGTAAGTCCTTCAAATTTCTTTCTTTGAAGTTAGCTCTTTATTTGTTTTTATGTGCATTACCTGGCCTAAAAAATACATGCAGCTGCGACAATTTATATTGTGCCTTAAAATGTTACTCATGACCGCTTCAAAATTCTCGTAGTAGTGAGATAGGCATCTTTGTGTATGTGGTGCTGTTTTGTTCTTTACTTAGGATCATATACTGTATTCCTTAAATCCTTGTCTGAGGTGCACATTCAGACTTACTATGTGTAACATGTGTTATTGTGTTGTTACTGTTACTTGGTCGCATGTGATGCCTACTTGCGGTTTCTTGAGTTGATGTCACAAATATCGATGGGATTTCTTTTTAGATATTTCTTGAAGTTTTTATTTATTTTTTGTAGGATAGACGACGTATTATATCAATATGTAGCAGTAAGAGTACGCTACCTTATTATTTTTTGAAAAGAATATGCAAATCCAGTATGTGATGTAATTCATCTCAGAGTACTCTTAAACTGAAGTTGGGCATGATTAATACGAATCTTGTAAAATAGGATTGCATACCATGATTGACATCGCTTAGTATAAAATTTTGAAGGTTTGCCAAAAGGTCAACATTGGGATTTGCCCCAAAGCTGTAAATCAGTCACTTGAAAATGCTGTAAATCATAAAAGTAAGCCCATATAGCATTGGCCTTCTTCAGCAGCTTGGCTATATAGCTCATAAACAGTGTGACTTGCCCCAAAGCTGTAAATCAGAGTCTTAATTGTGTGACACATTATCAAGAACTTTTGCTAATTAAAAATTATCGTTGGCTTTTTAGCACCCAACCTTGTAACCATTGCCATTATCTAAAGAATAAAACTAGGATAATAAGAATTGTGAAAAAGATTGAAATAAGAGGTTGTTAGAAGGGATTGGCTTATATGATTAGGTTACATATAAGAAAATGCACCTGAACTCTTTATTTTTCTGGTCTTAAAGACATGCACACATCTTATTTAGCTAAAATACTTTATTCTCACTAAACTGTTTATAGCATCAATAGATGCGGTATTAAGTCAGTCACTTGAAAACGACTCTCTTCTCCATAACATGTGCCTAATTGGGAAGACTCCAAAAGCAAGTTATTTCTTTTCATATACAAAAATCATGGTATTTGAATTATTCATCTTGATTTCTAAATCTCTGCACTATCGATGATAACATTTTACAGGCATCATAAAATTGGACAAAGAAGCTGAATGTATCCAGTCATCATAGATGGAAATCTTTCACATGTATTAAATGTTTATATTCAAGGAATAATAATACAGATATAGTAGTTCTTGCTGTGTAGGCATCATATTGCTGGTTATCCTTTTTCCTTGGATTAGATGCACTTAGATTAAATTGATGATTATGGGTGGGACTTATTTTAACTTTGAGCTCTTACATACAAGCTTTTTCTGTGAAACCAAGTTTATATGCTACCTACATTAAACCAGATCCCTCAATGTGAGGAGATTTTTTAAGCCCGATTATGATTTTGCATAAGAAATCTCCAAGAACGGTTTTGTAGCCTAAGCTTGTAGGTAGATTGCTCCTAATAGCAACAATATATAGAAAGCTCATAACACCATGTATACAGAAAATTATTTTGGACAAACTTTTAAGTTACACATATCAGTTGTGTTGGCAAACTTGTGTTGACTCCCTCTAATGGCAAGAACTTCACTGATCGTTTTTGGTATTTCCAGCTTCACTTGGATGGTAATGGTGCATCTTTGTACTATTTGTCTTCTTAAAGTATATTATTGTTGTCGTGATCTTTAATAACTATCAAGCTATAAGATGCATGCATGAGAAATTGGAACCTTATTAAAGAGCATGAGTTGGACATTCTTAATTACAGTCCTTGACAATGTAATGAGCTCAGCAAAAAATTCTAATTACAGTCCTTGACAATGTAATGAGCTCAGCAAAAATTCAGTGTTTTATTAATATATATTTTCCATATTACACTCGCAACTGTCATAAGGGTGCTCATCAATATATTACACATTCCAAACGGCTCATATTACAAATTCCAAAAGGCTCATATTACACAACCATAGTAGTTATCTTGCATAATAAAAACATTGACTAGCTTTTTCTTTATTCATGTTAAACCCATATGGCATTAGCCTTTTTCAGCAATTCCACCAGCTGGCCCTTGAGTTGCAGGCTCATGATCTCATTAGGGCCACCAATCAGTTGATTACCTATGAATACAGCTGGTACACTTGGACTACGACCTAACGCCTTCAGCTCTCTCTCCATTTGCTGCCCGTTTGGGTGTTCATCTATCTCATAAACTGTAGCATTCGCCCCAAAATTGATTATCAGAGTCTTAATGGTATGGCACATGCTGCAAGAGCTTTTGCTGAATATCACCACTGGCTTTTCACCACCTAAGTTGGTAACCAAGGCCATTATATTGTGTGAATGAAGGCTTGGTTTGAGGAACTTGTTATGGGAATGAAGGCTTGGTTTGAAGAAAATGGGAACCAACATTTAGGCTATATATAGAGGTTTGAGTGTACGGATTGAACATATAGGATAACTTCAATTTTTCAAAGGAGTGGGACATTTTTTTTAAAAGGTACTTTACTTGATGGTGAGATTACTCGTAAAACCAATGACCCTTTGTAGGCTGCACATGTAATTTGTGCATTATTTTATTATAAGGATGTGTAATCGGAGAGAGAGAATATATCTTTGTTATCAAGGTTGAAATCTTGTTTTCAAATTTTCTTTCTAGGAATCTGCTGTGTACATAAAAATTAAACCTAAAGTTTAGTGACAACGGAAAGTGGGAATTTTTAAAAATTAGATGCTTATTTGAGATGATAAAACACATACAATCCGTACAAATATGGAATTCAAGATACTAAATATCTCCTTTTCCACTTGTAGCAATTAACCATGTGCTCTGTCAGATTATTCTGAAGGACTTAATCGTGTGTTCTTATGATCATGTAGTAAATGTCATCTACTAGCTCGCACCTAAACCACAATAGTCTGATAGTTTTTTTAAAGTACATATTAGTCTGATAGTGATGAATAAGTATTATATTCCTTTAAAGAATTTAAGGCCTATCTTGCTCCATATAGATGTACTTCATATGGCATGGATATATCCCCTTATCTTTCTTGTCTGAAGATAGTGATGGAATGTATGAAGCCGTACGATAAGGATTTTGAAAATATAATATTTCCTGATACTACATATGACCACAAACATACATGCAGCCCGAAAGGCAAAAGAAATTAAAAAAGAAGATGATATGCTATATGAACTTTAAGTATCTAATGTATAACTGGCCAAAGATGAAACTAAGGGCCACTCCTATAGGTTCACTGACTTATACAATTTCGATGCCTACCAGTAAACCTAAATTTGAATATTGTTTATTTTTCATAGAAAAATAACTAAAACCAGATGCTAAGCACACCAAATTATCTATTGAACCTATTTTATTCCATTTTAATTTTCCAGACTTGCATTCATATGTTGCTTGTTTTCCTGTGCTGAAGTGAACTTATATTTCACTTTTAACCACACTTGCATATTTTGTATTTCTTTTGCATTCATATGTCTATTTTAAATTTCCTAGACTTGTATTCCTTTAGAAAAGGGAAGAGACATGTTAACCGATGCAAAGATTTATATTTAGCTTTTAACGCTTTTTATGGGTGTGGATGAGATAAGATAAAAATTAAAGCCTTCTAAGAAAAAGGGCTTTCAAAGATTAAATATAACATGCATAGCGTTGTTATGCAAAACAGATTCATGATATGATTATGCATTTATCTTCCTTAAAACCTTTTTTTGGAAATATTCTTTGGACTTAAAGAACATAGTACCAAGATCAGTAACTAAGCATGGAATCCATGTGAATTTGATGTCTCCATTCATCATCAAGGTGTTAATCAGCATCTTGGTTATATGTTATCATGTTTAGGTATGAATAAAATTACATAGTTTCTGTCCATATGTTAATCTGCTATCTAGTGGTGACTCATTATTCATTATGCACCAGTTTTCTGTGTACGTGAACACAAGTATGGTATCGCTATATTATCGGTAGATATTATCTCCAGCATGCATGAACAACATAAAGGAACCCAAGCACAGATTCAAATTTAGCTGTTTGTTATTATAATCTGTCTTTGGAACTTGGGTCTTATGCAAACCATTATGATTTAATAGGTATACTTTGAAGTGTAAGTTTATATAGTCAAGGGAAGGTAAGTATTGAAAACTTAGATTATCTCTTCTATTTCAGTTGTTTCTGCTTGTAATTATGCCTCTTGACTTTGATGGGCACTACAATGTGATAGAATTTATACAGCATATTAGCACACAAATAACATTAAAATCTAACACAAAGGTCTTGGGAAAACACGGTACTCTCATTGCTTCTGAAAAACTAGTGAAATTATACATGGAGTTAGCATAAAAGTTATGTTTGGACTAAGAAGTTACACCATCAAAGAAGGCTGAAATTTATTTTTGTTATACTCTAATGACATCAAACTGCTATTCATAGTTGCCTTTGACTAAACCCATATAGCGTTGGCCTTGAGTAGCAACTCTATGAGCTGACCCTTGAGATGAAGGCTCATTATTTCATTAGCGCCACCAATCATCTCTTCTCCTATGAACACAGCTGGTACACTTGGTTTGCACCCTAATCCTCTTAGTTCCTTCTCTATTTGCTTCCCCTGTGGATGTTCATCTAGCTCATAAACTGTAGGGTTTGCTTCAAAATTGCTTATTAGTGTCTTAATGGTATGACACATGCAGCAAGAGGTTTTGCTGAATATAACAACAGGCCTCTCGTTCACCAATTCTGTAACCATATCCATCTCGATCTGGAAATTGTAGGAGGTAAAATCTTTTATAAAACTGTGCTAGATTTGGTAGAAGAATTTGTTGGTTTGATGGGATGATTTTGATGTGAGTGTATTTAAGATCTTGGTCTATATATAGTGATAGGAGTTGAGATTGTTGGGTGCTGGTACCTATTAGATGCTTAAAATGAGATCAGATTCTTTTTCTCTGAGAGGTTTATGATGATCATGGACGGTTATCAGTCTCGATAAATGATGTGTAGTATAACAGGCTGCTTATCTGTACGTTGATATGCATGGCAGGAAAGAACAAATGTAAATGACATCCTTGACCTTGATGCATCCTTAAGAGTTTTCTCCTCCACAAGTATTTGATGGTGGGCACTTTGGTAATTATGTCATGTGTGGGACATATGTACAATTTCGACTAAAGCCTAGAGCTTTCTGATATTTCTTTCTCAGGCAATATGCTTAGGTGAGAACTATATTATCCATTTGGCAGCCACCTCACCTTCCCGCTAGCTCCTAAAAGAAAAAAGATGAAACAAACAAAGTGAGCATTTGAACAAAATGCTAAGGTAGAAATCATGCATGGAAATATGAAATGCATGGTAAAATTAGCAGAACATTCGCACAAGTACTTACATTCTTTACTTTATTTGTTCTATTCACTGATAAGAATTGTCATCCATGTTAGTCACTTGTTAGTGTATTCACACAATGTGCACAAAATATTATTTTACATCAAATGATTCTCCTTGATATATTACAATCAAATATTTGGTCATCAGTGTAACTGGTACAATTAGCTCAAAAGATGAGAAAATTATACCAATCTGTGATTAATTTATATAAAAAGTTAGGAAGCAGAAGCTCGTTATTGCTTGTAGCCTTTGTGCTGTTCAAGAAGTAGCATCTTTCAGAAAAAGGTGTCTCCTAGAAGCATTTTAGCTCATTAGGATCTCCGTAAATTAAACCATGTTTAATTACATTAAGGTTCTATGTATCCATTGCTAGATTTTCCTCTGTTTGTGTGCATGTGGATACACAAAGACGTGTGTTTATCTGTGTCAGTGTGTAGAGTATGTGGATACACAAAAACGCGTGTGCCCATCTCTTGTTTGTCTTTGGTGATAAAGAAAAAGTTGTGTTGTACATTTGAGTACGTACGAATCTAGGAATTAGATTCTGTGCAGCCTTAAGAAAGGAAGTGTAATGGTCTGCCATGTGGCTGGAGTAAGATTTTCATAACTGGCTCAAAACAAGCTGAAAGGTCATTTATGTTTGCTGCTTGACTACCATGTGATTATGCACCTACTGTATACCCTAAACTTATAAATATACCTTTTCTTCAATTAATTTAGGTGCATTTGTTTCAAGATACCTATATCAGAAGACCTTATTTAGAATAAATTATAAACGGTTTATTGCACCAAAATACAATGAAGTTTGTGTAAGTTATCATTGTATGTAACGAACTTTGCTTTTTGTCAATAAATACAATCAACGTTCATAATCATCTCATTGTATGCAAGTTGTTCTACACAATGATAAATTATGCAAAGATCACTGTTTACAATGGTAACTTACAAAGAGACAAAATATTTGTTTGCATATAATGAGAGGATTATGAAAGTTAATTGTATTTATTGACAAAGAAGAAAGTTCATTACATAAAATGATAAAGTATGCAAAGTTCGTTGTATTTTGATGCAAAAACCCAATTATAAAATTAGTAACTCTGTCTTACTAGTGTGCACTAAGTTATGCAAAGAGTGAATTAGATACCTCTATCACAAGTACAATCATTTGCTCTTATTTTTTTTTCAAATTCATGAACTTGAGAATGCTGCTGGTATGACTAGTAATAGTACGTATGAATCATTTAATAGACATTGTTTTTATATCAAATTTTATAAATCCCTAAAAGGGCCACCTAAAGATAGATAAATATAAAAGAGCGAAGTCTCCAGTACATGTGATACGTGTTTAACTACTGTAACATAAGTTATCCAGAAGAATCATTGGGTCATTATGGGTTGCTCCAACCCAATATCTTTATAAAGTGACAAAAGGCTCATCACTTTATGTGATTCTTTAGCAGTAACTGTCATCCAGAATAATGAAATCAAGTTTCATATGAAAGATTCTACTGGACAGTGACTGCAGAAATAAAGGTTTCAATCTTAGTGGTAGCTATTGCCTATGTCAAAATGCTCATATAAGTATCATAAACTCCAATCCAGTAAAAAAAGAAGTAATAAACTCCAAAATTTCCAGATTTTGTTCCGCAAGAACTAGTGAAGTAATCACACTTACTTTTTACTGCCAGAAGATAATGGCTGGAAGATCAGCATACCAAGAAATTGTCCTTGAATTTCTGCAAGTTGACTGATGGTATAATAATCTAATATTTGATAGGCATCGAGTAAAGATGATTTATTGGTCAAAGTTCTTTTAGCTTTATTACCTGCTAAAAGCTTGATTTCTGTGGTTTATACTAATTTTAACAGCAGCATTGAGAAAAGGTGGAAAGGAAAAGGATAAATTGTTATCTTTTATGCATCTTCAATAAAACAACTACTCAAATATGCAAATACCGAAGAACAGAAGGATCTCATGGAACCAAATTAGATTGCAAAAGGTACAAGGTGAAGCCCACCACTTTAGAAAATCTTGGTTTCTGTAATAAATTTGTTCTATTGATACTGTATTAAGCTAACTAACCTTAACTTACTTAACTTGTTCAGTGTTCACTGATGTTTATATCTTGCAAATAATCCCCCTCCCAGGCCCCTATAATATTGTAAGAAAGATGGTGCTTCAATAGTAAATTAGACGCCATATCACCCCGGCCTCCTTCCCAATGATCACTTAAAAACCTAAACAATAACTTAGGGCTTGCAAAATCGACGGTCGGGTCAGGTAACAAGTAGAAACTGGTTCTGATGAAAACGGCTAATGGGTCGGACTGGATGGGTTGATCAGTTAAGCACTTTTTCATATTTTGTTTTTATATTTTTTAATGTATTAACATTTTGTTCATTTAATTTAGTGTTTGTTATAGTTAGATGTAACTTTTATAAGTATTAATGTTCTTTCTTGGAAAGCTAATATACAACCTCTTAGGCTCGCCTGCTATCACCATAAAAGTTCACCCACTCCGAACATTGTCACTATTAATAATACAAATATCATCTCTCTTTAGTTTTTCAAGACCACCTCTGGTTCATTGTTGCAAGTACTACGGCTCTTTTTCACTTCACTGATGCCGATTCTACAAAAGCTTCCATTCACTTTTATGAAGCCAATCCCATTGCAAGTTCTATAGCTTGTCTACCTTTCTTCTACTTTTTTTTCTTTTTCCTAATGGCAATTGTGGATGGTGGCGTCGATGGTACGAGTGTGGTTGTGGTGGCATTAGCTCTTAGTAGGTGGTGGTGGTTGTGACGATGATCAGTAGTAGGTGGTGGTGATCAAGGCGGCATGGTTGGTAGACTGTTGGCGGTGGTGTTTGTCAAGGCGGTCGTTATTGGTAAACGGTAGATGGTGGTGGTTGAGGCGGCAGTGATGATATGATGGTGGTTGAGGCGATAGTGGTTGGTAAACGGTGAGTGGTCGTTTGGGTTGGTAAACGGTATGTGGTGGTTGGGTTGGTGTCAAGGCGACGGTTGCCGGTAAACGGGACATGATGGTGGTGGTGGTCAAGTCGGAGGTGGTTGGTAAACGGCCAGTAGTGTTAGTGAGGCAATAATATGTTGGGGAATTATGCACAACGGGTATTAAGAATTCAATTGCCTTGAATTGTTTTTGGATTGTGTAAGAGATCACTTTTCTGAATTTAATTTCGACCTTTATTAGAGTATCATGAATTTCAATTAGGAATAATTCAGAGAATCTGTTCAATAATATGTCTCAATTCGAGTTGGTTTATTCCATTTATATTCACCCATAAAAGGTTAATTACTACCAATAACAGTCAAAGTCACTTACTTACAGTTATACAATGGGTATCTGTTACCTTGAAAATAGTTATGTGGAAGGGTTAGTGTCATTAGCAGATGCTGAAAATTTGAAGTCAGTTTCAGCTTCTGAACAAATTAAACAATGCTAGTCAAAGAGAGTTAGTTGTTGAGTTGATGTGTGTTGAATCAGATTCATCATCACTAGTCAGCTTCAGTAGCAGCAACTGAACCCCCGCCTGCTGACTGGCTAGCAGCCACTAGGGGAGCTGAGTGGGGAGCTGCCCCTTGTGACTTGCTACGGGCGCAACCCCCTTGACTGTGCTGATTTGGGTATAGGATTTAAGCTAAGACTTAAACGACTGTGCACCCCAAGTCTTACTAAATGTATGGTATTACATTAAGATAACTAACATACAATTTGTAGACAGGGTAGCTGGCCGTTGTGGTTGAGGCAGTACTGGCTGGTAGATGATAAGTGGTGATGGGTACATGCTTACAACAGTCGTATGTGGCTGAATTGGTTGGATTTATTAGTTTAGAACTCACGTCTTTGGACTGGTTCATACCTGTTTATAGTGGCAGTATGGTAGGCACCTGCCCGCTGACATAGTTTTTTGTTAAACCACTACAAATGCTTTACCAATCAATGGTAGAGGGGTAGTTCAAGGATCTTAGGTCATAGATTGTAGCCTTGTTAGTAAATCGGTTTTTTCCTTTTTTGGGGAGGCATATCCTGTATTTTACATAAATTTATTGTTATTGGTTTATTAGAAGAAACTATTGTTGTATGTGGTTTAGCCATCCTCAAAAAATTTGGAACCTTAACACAGTTCAACCAAATATTGGAGCCGAATTTAATATTTGCTCTTTAAATTTTATCTATAGACAACAAAATAAAAGATTCATATCCAGTGAAAATGATAACTTTGGCATTAACATTGATAATATCTAGAGATGTATCTACCGAAAAATAGTCATTTTAGGTTATGTTTTATGGTTAACAAGTCAAATCTGTATGATTAAAAGAATTTAGCTAAGAGTCTAATTGAATTTGCCCTAGCTTGGCCTTTTTTTCTGGCTCTAACCCTGCCCATTTAGACATATTTTGGGTAAACTAAAACTTTTAAGTGGCCTATTTCAAACCAAAAAAGAAAAAAATGTATGCCCACACTAATCCTTGTAGTTGTTTACCACATGTGTGACACCTTATGCGAGTCGCATGTCATTCGTCAGCATGTCAGATGTTGGGTTCATAAGTAAACTTTGGCCTTGCCGGTCACAAAGTTTTGGGGCGACAAACACGATAGACCCCATAAGAACTCTGCAATTATGCAAGATGAGCGACCCTCTGGGAAGTCCTTACCCTCGTCTCCAAAAACAAAACCATGAGTATGGGAATGGGGCAAAACGGACTATATTATGTTGTGGTGTTGGGTTGTTTTAGTATTGAACTTATAGCACAAAGCAGTCATTTTCAAGCCAAAAAGTAGGAGCATTTTCTCTATTCAAACAAATATCTTGAAAGTAACTTATCTTTTCCATAATTTTATGCTTTTTTATGTTCCTTTCCCCTACATGATATGATTATTAAAGCTTGGTATCCCTTTTATAAGAAATTATGAGAACTCAAAGTTTACAATGATGAGCTTACTAGTATCGGAGATTGCCTCTTTCTGTTTTGGAGTAGCATATGTCAGTATACCAGAATTTTCCATACGAATAGGGTAATAGATTTATTGATCTTCTCCAAAAAGAGTTCATGTTTTATGTGCATAGTGTCAAGAAACTACTCTATGAACTTAGTTCAAGTTCTCAACTTCATATGTTGTATCGGGATTCAAATTTATAATGCGTTAGGACTTAGGACTATGATTCATGTCAAAACGGAAACATGTCAGACCAAGATGAAATTTGGATTACCTGATTTACCAACTCAATGTTCGCTGTGGGACCGTGGGCACCCTAAGGTGGGTTACCCAAAAAGATGAAATCAGTAAAACTAGAAAATAAGAATCAAGTGGATATGACTCGGATAAAGTTTTCATCACAAATCCCAACAACCTGATTAAATCAAGAATAACGTACTTAAATACCACCAAGAGTTATCAAAATGGTTAAACATGATGTAGTTAGTGATAAAGCAACAACACCACGGTAAGAAAAATCAGCAATCAACTTAATTCGTGAATAAAACACTCAGATTAGCTTCACAAGCTAAATACATTTCAAATCTCAGTAGGTATCTATTTCTAGTGCAACTTGGAAGCCTTTATACAGGGCTGAAAAATGATTCAACGTTTAATTCTTGGAAGTAGAAAAGATCAAGGGAAGATCAAAAGTTGGAAAGTAATTAAAGAAATATTGACTTGAACTTTTAATGATAGACTTAACGAAACGAGTTGAACGAATCAAGATTAAATAGTCTTCATGGGCTCCAAACTAGGACTTTATTATGGGCTGTGTTAGGCTCATTGGGTTGCCAGAAAATAACCTGGTTCCCTCACTAATTTTGAACCCAAATATAGATTGAGGCTCTAAATCTGGCCCAAGGTGAGCATGATACATGAAATAGAGTTATTCTTTACAACTGAATTTTCTGGATGAAAATACTCAGATGTGTGCTGGGTATCATTTCAAAAACAGACATTTTATACAGATCGAGACAGATCATGTTGGGTTTACCCTAAACACTTTTTCTCCAAAAATTAAGTTTTTATAAGTAATTAGCGTGTCAAAGTATGATTGCAAAAGTTATATAATTTCAGTAATAGATTAACCATTAAAATAAAGTGATTTAGAAGGTTTTATGCACTACAATCTATACTTGAGGCAACTTTCGACCCATTTGGCATGTTTCCTTCTAGGAAAATGTTCTGATTTTACCTGTTTTAGAGAAGATTCATAATTAACGATAATGGCTTAGAATCATGGTAATATTAACATGCCTACTAAGATCTTGATCTTAATTTTTCAACCTTCTCTTGACTGATATTTAACATTCCCACTAAGTAAAACACTCTCATAAGTGTTCCAATAGTTATGTTGTTAAACATAAAATCCTTAGCTTAGGTGCATGAAATATGAGACATAAACATGACTGATCACATGTTATTGAGATTCACGCGTGCAGAAAAGAGTCATAGGAGCTACTGTTTTAAGAATATTTGTATGTACATCACTAACCGAATAAAGAAGTAAAAGATGATGATAAGACATATTTTACAGAGAACTTATCCCCCTTGTCCAACGTGACAAGTGAATAAATGAAAGTGATGCTTTTAGATCTTATGTTAACAGGAAAGTGTAGCTGATTATATCAGTCCTAGTTGAGTTGGTAATGTGACGATTCTCTGTTTTTTTTTGGAGAGAGAGATTCTATATCCTACTAAATCTTCCTACTTATCTTCCTACTCACTAGATCAAGACAAGTGTCAATCAATGAAGGAGATGAGGAGGGAGAATTAGTGAATTACTCTGTTCCTCATCATATGCACTAACTTCAAGAAATATACAATTTAAGAAAAAAGACCATGATATGGAGGGACAGAAAGGTAATCCTGAAATTTTGTAACTTAAGTGGTGACTTTAAATCCAATAAATGCTTGAACCCTATGATATGGAGAACTGTTGCTATACAAGATATTTAACCTGAAAATTCGGTCTGTACTACATCAGTATATCAACTGCTTTGCTTCTATCTGTGCAACCCTATGATTGATATGTTGAATTTTCTGCTTAGAATTTAACTAGGAAATGCTGAAACTTATGAAAAATTGTCTTTTGTTATGTGTTGTTAACACTTAATTTAGTTCAGACTTGTTGAGCTTTTGAATGAACAAACTCTCATGCTCACAAGATTCGCATGTTCAAAAGAATGTCACCAAGTTGGTGGCGCAATATAAAGAATCATAGCCCACCGAAAGCAATCTCATTCCCAATCTTTTTACCCCGAGAATATATTACATATATATATTGATATAAATTGATTGAAGAATCTGTTTGAACCAATATTGACCAGCCCTTTTGAACTTTCATCTTTTTGGTGTACTGGTAAGTACTCACACCCGTAGAATGTGGAAGACTGAAAGCCATGGTCTTGCACTTGCCCACGTCGATCAAACATGTTAACTTAGTTACTTACTCGTTACTTAATCAATGTTTTTTAGACTGAATCAATGCAAATTCAGAAGAATATATGTGTTCAACTTGTTCCTGTTTTTGCACAAAAAGGGTATCCATCTTTCAAAGATACCTTTAGTAGTTTTCAAGCATCTCTTGTTTTGAAATTTCTTGTTTGTAGAAAAGGAGTCCGACTTTGCAGGTTTTTATATAAATAGAAGTGGCACGGAACCTCAACTTCAAGCAAATATCATCTTCCTCTTCAACCTTGTTCCTTACTTAAGATCACTCTATCCCAAACAGTCGGATCGAGTGATAATCTAAATCGGATTTTGATCCGAGCGGGAGAGGGACATGGAGAAGATACAAGCATTGACATCAGAAAATGGAGTTGTGATTTTCACCAAGAGCACATGTTGCTTGTGTTATGCAGTGACCATTTTGTTCCAAGAACTTAGGGTGAACCCTATTGTTTTTGAATTAGACCAACATCCTGATGGAAGAGAAATGGAGAAGGCTCTTCCTAAACAAGGTTGTAGCTCACCCCCTGTGCCAGCTGTATTCATAGGTGGCAAGCTTGTCGGCTCCACCAACGAGGTGATGTCCCTCCACCTCAGTGGCTCCCTCATTCCCCTCCTCAAACCATATCAGTCACTCTCTTAAATGAACTCAACTCCAACTCTCAATCTGTTTGATGGATAAAATTTATCTCAAGAAATAAGGTTGGCTCAACACTGATGAGCAGTAGTAATCTTTTCAACTAGATTTTATATATGTATTATAATTATTATTAGTACTTTCATAGTTTTTTATTAGCTGCAGCTTCTAGTGGGTAAGGAAGATTTGGCTTTCTAGGCTATTATGATTGTTACTAGTTATATAGATTATGGATGTAGCTTATTTGATCTGTTCCCATGTGTTTGATGAAAACACATGGCTATTGTTCAAATGAATGTGATTATAAATTATCATCAACTTTGCACATGTGAATGTTCTCCTTTTTTTTGGTCTCTTTGAATCTTCTAAAGTGAAAGGAGGGTTTAAGCATGAAATTGTTTTAACCCCTCCAGAATCATTTGATCTATACAAATCGAGTAAGAAATCTTGTGTTAGACTTAGAATCGTACTAAAAAGAAGTTGGAAAATTAAGAAAAAAAAGTGCAGGTGTTTTTGTCAACTTCTGACCCCTGAACTTCGATTTTCAGAAAAGTTTAGAACATATATATGCTCTACTTTTAAATAAAGAAAGGTATTGAATGCTCTAGTCTTTCATTTTCAGTCACTTATTTTTATTTTTATTGTGGATTTTTTTATATTGTTTTTTTCAGATTCTCATTTACATAAAAGCTCCTAGAAAGATCTCGCAAGAACAGTCATGAATACTGGTATGCTAGCTTCTTCATTAGACTTGCTTTGATCTTTTCTGATGCATATTCCTCTGTTGATAAAGTTACATAATTTCATACATTAAAATACAAACCAGTAGATATGTACATCATAACCTGTTGGAATCATAAAAGCACAAACGACTTTCGAATATTTCTGATTGCACCTTGATCCTTTCTATTATGAAAGAATAAAAAAATAGTAACATTTTCAACCATTGCGCTTGACCCATACATATTTACCAACCTTCATTCTTTCAAAACTGCAAATAAAAAATACTGAAGTTGGCTAAAATGCTAGAAGATGTCAGTTATTTTACTTGTTTACTATAATATTAATTTATTGCAATTTTCAAATAACAATAATCGGTCAAGATAGTCATAAGCTTTATGGACACATGTACCATCCAACTCTGCTAGCAAAAATACAAAGAATATGATGAAACGGACTCGTTACCTTGTCATACAGAAAAAAGGGAACGGACCCAAGAAACTGTTCTATATTTACTTTTAATATGCTTCAAGAAACAAAACATGCATGTGCATACCCTGAAATCCTATTGTTTTATACGAAGAAATAATATCGGTAATGGTAGTCGTACATACCCATATTTTTATTGAACAGATGGTGTATACCAATGTTAGTAAACGGGTCCCCTCTACTAGATTTGCAGAATATTTGTAACAGAAGTTTTTAGCTTGTAAGATTTTCTTATGGCATAGAATCTGTAGCATGTTGATGCTATCACAACTGTCTCAATCACATGAAACAGAAAAGAGAATATGGTATTTATGTGATTGAGCAATTTGCTTTCATTCACGTGAAGAGATGCACAAAAAGAATGGTTCTTCGGGTTTGAGACCGGTTCCTTGAAGGCCTGGTCACTGTTGCACTAAGTTTGGTCCGGTCTTCATTAGGAACTATTCAGATTCTCAAACTTAGACCATTCTTGACCCTGCGGTCCGAACTCGTCTCAACTTTTACAAAAAAATTCAAGATAATGTTTATTGTTCTTGGTGTAACATGTTGGCAACATGAAGTATTATTATTGCTGTTTTGGATTCAAATTTTGTTGATTTGAAAATTAGGCATTGGAAGTGAGATAGTGTGACTGGTACTAGATGACTTGAGGTCTTAACAGACTCATGGCAAAATGTCAAGCTAATTCTCAACTATTTCAGTGTTCTTTTCTTTCTAAAGATTTTATTTATTGATTCTGAGCTTAAATCTAAGAATTTGATACGACTAAATAAACTTAAAAGAAAAAACTCAACATAATTGTAACCTCAAGCTTTGCTCCTTACTCAAGGCCAAACTGCAATCACATGCTCTGACTTCATCGGACTTGGTTCTTACAGTCCAGTCTCTATTAGAGCCTAGAGCGTTGTTTTGGCCTCAGTTTCAATTTGTGATTTTGTTTTGTGATCTTATAATAATAAAAAGGAATGATGCATGTATTAACAATGCCCTGAAAATTTTACAACAAAAATAAAAGAGCAAATCGCATGAAAATACAATGATCTTTGCCTTAGTTACTATTGTATACAACCAACTTTTCCTTCTTAAAAGTAATACAATCAACTCTCATAATTCTTTCATTATATATAAATAACTTTTTTCTGTGTCTGGTTTTTGTTACCATTGTATACAATGTACTTTATCATAGTTCCCATTGTATACAATGGAAAAATTATGAAAGTTGATTGTATTGTTTTTAAGAAAGAAAGGTTGACTGTATACAATAGTACTAAGGTAAAGTTCATTGTATTTTCATGCTATTTACCAAAAATAAAAAAGTTGAAGACAGAATAAGTGTCATTCTATCAAGTCTTGGAGGTGATATGGATGATTTACAATTGGAATCGAGCTTCATATATGTTTCCATATCAAATCTGCAAAAAGGCATAATAATAAAATCATTTGAGAAGATATTCTTCAAGGTTAGAAAAGATTGCATGATTGATACTACATTACAAATGCGACTATTCTTCTTGTCTTTTGATATATTATTCTTCTTTTTCAAAATATTTCCAATATGATTTAGATAATTACAGTCATCACTTTCTACTTATATCTTTTTTAATTATATATATTTAAATTAAAATTATATATTATTTCCAAAAGGGTATCACTTTGCGATAATTTGTCTACTTTTAGTACAATTTAATGAATTTTTCAATATAAAAACATCAATTTAGAACCAGAGTGCAAAAGAACATCAATTTTAAGGGTAAAATGTTAATTATCTTCGAAAGTGATTTCTCGTTTTAATAGGTTTGTCGAATGAGTCGACTTTTACTCTAATGTTAGTATTGAAAATGTAAATTATTTCAAATAGTATTGATGATTCTTAATTATTTTGAGTTAAATTAATTAAACAGACAAAATTAAAGACGGGTGTATGTCCATTCCTGATAAATCTTTTTTTTTTCCTTTAAGGCTGGTCCAAGTTCTTTTTGGGATCGAAAGAGAACGACAGGAAGATGACTTGGGTAGCGTGGTCCAAGGTTATCTCAGCTAAAGAAAGAGGACAACTTGGTATCCGGAGTTTAAAGGCATGGAACTTAGCTCTTTTATCTAAATGGTGGTGACGTTTCAAGACCGAGTCGGATTCTTTTTGGAAAGATGTCAGTCTGCAGGTTATTCATGGAGCTGATGGTAATATCTTTATTGTTCAGGTTAATCTGGAAAGTATCGGGAGTGTGGAGAAATATTTTAAAATTTCAATCTGGTTTTGATGATGCAAATATTTCACTGGATGTGTGTTTAATGCTTCCTCGCCTTTGGATCAAGTGGGTTATGGAGCTGTGGTTTAGAACCCTCTGGAATGTTTTCTGTTTCTTTCATACGGGCTGCTTTTGATAATATGTGCCATAAACATATTCAGGGAGTTGATTTTAAGTGCATTAATATTATTCCAATCAAAGTAAACATTCTAGCATGGAGGATCTATTAAAGAAGGCTTCCAACACGTCTCAATTTGCTGAATCGTGGTATCTCGCTGGACTCTTTAGTCTTCCCATTATGTGACAGTCGTGTGGAGACAGTACAGAATTGACATTTCTTCAGTTCCGATTTTAGTTTGGCTTTTACGTGAGGTGAACGGATTCAGTTAAAAGGGAGCAAGGTGGGATCATTCTATGGCTCTATGTTGTTATCTATACCTTCTTTTGGCTCACTTGGCAACTAAGAACTCAGAAAATTTTCAACTCTTCTCAAGTGGTTTCACTCAATAAAATTCCTAGTAAACTCCAGGCTCTATCATATTTTTGGATCATGAATAGGAGTAATTCAAAACATATAGGATCTTGGATAGAATGGGGGTAATAGTCCTTCAGGTGCATTGTAATTTGTTTTGGTGTAATATCTAGCAATTACTTGTTAGCTTGTTAAAAAAAATATATGTATACCTAACATTATCTTGTTAGATGCAGCAAAAACTAAAACACTACAAAATTAATTTCTTTTAACTGTTAAATTTTATTTATTATTAAATAAGCATCGTATCCTTTTGTTAAGATATGTCAAACGAACACTACATCTTCGGATTTAACTATTGCGAGTATATGGAAGTAGGGATGCCTAATAACGTATTCGGATTTAACTCTTTGAGGTTAAATACGTGTTTAAATCTCACTATGGACATAAGCGTAGATTAAGATGAGTGTTTGTGTTTGCTTTTTAAAAAAATCAAATGGTGAAGATGTTAAATTGTGATTCAAACTTGTCAAGTCTTTAAATGCTCCACAGTTGGTTTTGCCAATTTGACAAACTTGGCACTAACGAATATAAAACCTTTTTTTTTCTACAATTGGTATCAAAGCATCCAGGTTTTGATATTGTTTTATTTCGGATTAATACTTTATTAAGTGATTAATCATGTTTTTAAGGAAATACAATATTCCGCTATTAGATAGGTACACTATTTTTCCTATATACCATGTAAAGATGAGAGATCTTGATTCAAAGCACGAGGCATTTTTGGTTTTTTGACCGAATGTTCGCTTTATAGACTAAGAGGAAAAGAAGATGGAAGATTTTAAAGAAGCTTTTATGATGGTTTTAAGGTTAAAACTAGAGCAATTATCGATGACAAAAAGCTTGAGTAAAACAACCCGCAATCTCATGAGCTAATTCAAATCACCTACTTGATTGATAAGCATAGCTTTTATAGTTGCTTTATCCGCGTGAAAAGTGTAAGCTAGAAATAAATTAACAAATATAAAGCAAGAACTGCTCCCTCCCATCCTAAAAATAACTGAAAAGAATTCTCAGAGAGAGAGAGAGAGATATATATATATATATATATATAGGCAAAAGTTCAAACAAGAACTGTTTTTCGTACGAGAACCGCGAGAACTAATCTTAGCCGTCCAATTCCTCCTCCTTCAATTGGAT
>JAUEJL010052377.1:0-20654 GCA_032274825.1 Drosophyllum lusitanicum
CAACTTTTTTCTGTGTCTAGTCTTTAGCTACCATTGTATACAATAAACTTTTCCATAATTTCCATAGTATACAACAATTTGCATACAATGGGAGGATTATAAAAATTGGTTGTATTGTTTTAAAAAAATAAAGTTGGTTGTATACAATGATAATTAAGACAAAGTTTATTGTATTTTCATGCAATTTGCCCTTATATAAAAGCCATTATCACAAAAGTGGAAGCAACTATATCATATCACAAACTTTTAGATTATATTATACGTATTTGGGTCATTCATCTATATACAAAAGTTGTTAACGAAATCATGACCTATTTTTTTGTAGCTGACTTGCCAATATCCATAACCATTAACAATAATTAAACAAAGTTACACCACCGTCCCAAATATGTTCTTAACAGCTACTTAATAAAATTCTCAAGTCTACCCGCCTCACGGGCCACAGCTACTTAGATACAAAATATTTTCCAACAAAACATATTAGCATAAAGCTAGTGAGTGTATCATAAAATGATTTATCAAATAACACAAGTCATCATAATCAATTTCGTCATTTGGCAAAAAATAGCAGAACATCATGCAAGGATGTGGGGGACAAGTCCACTGAACAATGTATCTTTCATGGCAGCCATCCGTAGTCAACAAGGTCCAGATAGGGTAAGTGTATCTTTCATCTTGGTGGGGGAGCACAAAGCAGTCCACCATTAGACGTTACCTGTAACTGGGATGAGTCTCCAAGTCCACACATGTTTAAATGGTTCGGTTAGCTCGTTAGCTTGTTGAACCACATGGTCATAATGGAGCTACCTCAACTCAGTTACCTTAAATGCACCTCATATCCTCAATTTCACACAAACGTTACATGGTTCGGTTCGCACAAGGCCTCTTGAACCACATCCGCTATTCAAGATAAGAAGCATAACAATATGCTAACACATGCTCACAGGTCCAGATCACAAATAACTTAAACAAAACTCATAGCAAGTCAAATGATCACGATCAACAATTTGCATATGAAAACATCTCATGTATATCTCATAATAAGAATTCATCTCAAGTCATTAAGCATTTGGATATCACATATCCCATAAGTCAATCCAGTTCCTCACATAGCCATTGAACCAAAACCATATATGATGACAACAATTTATACAAAAACAAGGTATCTGCAGGGTACACTCACCTGAAAGGCAAAGAAGACCAGCCTTAAATGAAAGTAATAACTCTCACTTCAATTGGTGGAAGCTTACACAAACAAGTTCGAAAGTTTTGCTTAAGATAAATTCTAACTCAATTGGACCTTAATTCATCAATTTGACTGTATTAATTACTAGTAATACAATTGATATCAATCCCAAAGTCTTTGGTAGTCAAAAGAGATCAAAATAACAATTTTGGACCTTTAGAGCTCGCTCGAGCCGCGAGGTAGAAGCCCTCACGTCGCGAGAAATACCCTGCCAAAACTTTCTCCTGAGCGACGCGTTGCGTCGCAACGCTGAACCCGTTGCATCGCGTCAGGTAGCAAACAACAACAGTATTCAGTTGGCAACTGGTTTAGCTCACAGATTCCAACTCAATCAAAACTCTTTCGTAGCTTCTAAAGAACTCATAAGTGTCTCAAAACAGACCCAAAACAACAATATATTATTACTTTGATGAATCATATTCTATCTCACACAATTTTACCAAATTTTGACTCATTTGCTCAAGAACTTCAATATATAACAAGATTGGGTGTAATTACAACTAATAGCACATAAATCAACATAATTTAAGTGTTAAAACTTACTTGCTATCACGAAATAGACCTGCCCAGCTTCAAACTTGACTTAAATCACACTTACAATGATGGAATCACCACTAAAACACCTTAATTTGGTCGTGGATCCAACATGCAATTGATGATCTTCAAGCTTTCTCCATAATCATCTTCTTGCTACAAAACTCCAGCCCTTACTCTCTCTCTAATGTCTAATGTTCCAGCCAAAGTGATCCAATGTGGGTATATATGTACTCACAATTTATATTTTTAGTCCCTAAGTTTATTTCCTTATTAATTAACCACAAACACTATTATTTCATAGTTTGGCCAGTAAAGTCTATTAACCAAACATAATACTTCATAATAATGTTATTTTACCATTTAGTCGATATATATTAATTTGTATTTCAAAATTTACGATGTTACAATTATACTCATTGTCGTGATTGTTTTATGCTTTCTCTTTGATTACCTACTAGGTCGCTTGGAGATCCTTATATTGTTTCGTTTAGTTTTGTTGGACTTTGTTAGTTTATTGGCTTGATAGTTATGCTTATTGTCTCATAGTTATAGTGCTATTGGTATAAACTCTTCGTTATTGCCTATGGATTGAGTTTCATTGTTATTATCTTATCGTTAGAGCCTTTAGCATCATCGTCATTGTCTCACTGTAATTGTTTTATTGTTTAGTCATTAGTGACCTTTTACTTTGGGTATGCGAGCTATTAACCAACTATGAGGATACCATAGGCACGTCATTGTGACACCGATGACATGACACTTCAATAGCGGCGTGATTAGTCTACGATGTCTTCTTATTGTGGTGTGGTAAGGGATTTTAGGGATGTATTGGTTAACCATAATTAATGTATTGTTATTGTTTTGTGGGTGGAGACGTAGTGCCCAACACTTCATCCACCATTGTTTGATACTTTGGATCTGAAGGCCCATGTACCCGTTGCATGTTGTTACTAGTCTCGCAATTAATCTTGAAAACCGGATGGTTTCTTTTATGCATTTAATAATCATAAAGGACCTCAACATCCATATGATAAAGGGTGAAAAAGTGTACTTTTGTTACTAGTCTCACAAACGATGGGAGAACATCTTTGAGTGCCCATGTCTTCACAAACGAAATCATTAAACATTTTAATAAATATACTAATTAAGAAAAAGAAGCAATTAAGTAAAAAAAGAAGTATATTAATGTAACACCCAAAAATCCGAGGTCTCATTACTACATTCATAAATTAAAGGAATAACAATTTCTACTATAGACATGTATCCAAGTTTTAAAAAAAGTAATCAATACTCGTCGAAACATAAGTTTGTTACTTTGAAAACTTTTTTTTTTCACTCATAACCTTGACAATCATACCCGACGCGTCTTTAAAATATCAATACAAACACGCTATCGTAATGTTAACCAATAGATTGTCATGTGATTTCGGGATAGATATATGAACGCATCTTTTATGCTTAACAAATCTCTAACTAATATGATTGTAGTTCCCCAAAAACAAGTATTTGATGTTTAGGATGAATTATTTGTGTAGTAATATTATTAACCTTTTAATTACTTTATTGTTTATTACGAGACTTAAACACTCAACCTTTTATAAATATGCATCTTTCACCATCTTATACCGTTGAGCTATAGAACTTTGATCACTAATATTATTAAGTAGTTAACCATTTTAACAATTGACATTATTGTTTCCCCTTCATTAATTTCTGACCAAATTCCATGCCCACTTAAACTTTTTATTTTTATTTTTATAGATTTGCGTGATATATATAAACATTATCATCTCTACCCAATTATAAACCTCTCAATCTCTCATACAAATTCTTGGTTAACTTCTTTAATGTTTTTTGATTACCACCATCCGCCGAGCATGAAATTTATGTTAACCCTGCTGAGTTGGGGTTAAGTTTTGTTATTGATGTTGAATTAATAGAAGACAGTTAAATCATAACTCCAAAGAGATCGAGTCGATCAAGACCATTACATATTCACTTCATCCATCTCGAAAACATGTTTAGATCTCAAACGAATTACGATTACGGTACCAACTATTGAACATGAAACTTGTTCGATTACTGGTAATATAATTAATTTATTTGATTTTGATTATAAGAGTAACTTTAAAAAATATGTAAACATTTACATATTCAAGTTACATGTTCTTCAGATTTACGGATTCCACTTATATATACTTACCTTATACTTAAGATTAAAATATTTTGTTATATGATTAGATATATAAAACATTATTTTTAAAATAAATTCTTTTTATTCTATTTTTAATTTGTATATGATATATTATAGGTTATTTAATTTGTATTTACTTGATTTTTTAAAATAACTATTGTAGAAGTGAAACTGTTTAGATGGTATGTAAGCATTTAGATTTTATTAAATTTGATCATTAATTTCTATTTTGTTTGATATGAGAAGTAAAATAGTAATTTTAATTTCCTTAAAATTATGAGATTAAGACATCAAACCAAATATTTTATTAAATTTTATAGATTATAGATGACAACATGTAAACATTCAATACAAACTAGGAGTGAGCTTGGGCTCGAAACCGACCCATGCCGGCCCAGAAAACCAAAAATGGCAAAACCGAGAACCAAAGCCCTAACTATTCACGAGTATTCAGTTTCGATCTTGGACTGGTTATGAACTGGTCTAGTTTGGGCATGTACTAATACCAAAACATTCGATGCTTATGGTGTTATTGATAATAAATAACACATATACATATAAGAAGAAACAAAATTAGAAAAAAAAAACATGCCTTAGTTGCTTCCTTGTGCACAAACAACCCCAGAGGATACAAAAACGATTACTCAATTGACAACAATTGCAAACCGAAGCCACACTAACACCAACTATTCGAGTAGCTAAACAGGAATGTCGATAGGTTTTTTACCTTTGTATGCTTCAAGGGTATTTTTTTTGGTTTACTGATCATATAGGACTTTAATACGTGCTATGTTTATCTTTAGATACAACCCAATAGCCCACGATCAATAGTGATTAGGTCATTAAGCAATGGAGGGCCTAGAGTTTTTGGTCAAGGATAGCATAAAAATTTATAGTTTTCTTTCTCTATATGACTCGGTTATTTATTCACATAGGATTAACAAAACAGACAGACGTGTTAGGTTAGGACTTAGGTGGCATGTCGGAACCGGCTTAGTTAATCAAATCAACTAACAAAACGAATTGTACCTAAGGAACAAGTTCAGTTAATCAAATCAACTAGCATGTCGGAACCTGATTCACTTATACGTACTTTTCTAATACTTAAAATTAAAACATTTAACTAGACCATAAAAAACAAACCTTTAGAAAGCTAGAAATTTGTTCAACAAACCAAACGAATTGTTCCTAAGTAAATCATCAACATGTTTCAACAAATTAACTAACAACTCAACAAGTTTCCTTATTTAATAAGTAAATAATCTAAACGGTTAAACAAATCATCAATCAATCAAATAAATAAATTGGTCTTGGGGTTTGAGCTATTATTGAGTTTCTACAAATAATCAATCAACTAAATTATCCATAAGTTTTAACAAACTAATCTTGTGTGCTACAAAGATTAACATTTAGCCAATTGCCGAACTTGTACTTAAGAAATTAAATTAAACTTTGGGCTTGGACTATTCACTATTTAGAAAGAGACAGATGGACTTAAACAACATATATTGACGAATGACGATTCGGCTTAACTGCATACGATCTTAAACAAAACAAAAATCTAAAAAGTTATTACTAAGTACGAGAAGTTGAGGGATTGCCTGGACTACCACGCAACACCCCTTAGGTCCGCTACTGTCATTAAGAAACCACTCGGTTCGTCCCTAGGCTTCTAGCCAAGTGATAAGGTGTTTGCCCATTGTTTAGGTCATGAGTTCGAGTCCCGTTATGGATAAAAAGGTGTAGATTTAGGAATGAGATAGAATTAGGAGTAAATTAGAGTGTGAGTGTATTCTGCTGTTCTTACCACACAAAAAAAAAAAAAAAAACACTCGGTTCGGATTGGGTCCTATAAGTTTTTCCAGGTTATATAGCGGACTGGTCCGAGCAGCGAAATTCGACAAAACAATAAATCAAAGACTGGCCCTAACTGTCATATTTGGTCAAAGTTATGTTCGGTTTTTGGGCCTTTTATAGGTTTTTCGGTTTGGGCCCGAATTAGCACCGTCCTAAATTTCAACTTCATTATCATTATTAGAGAAAGAAGAAACAAGAAAGTTTATACAATTCGACGCTCATTTGATTTGTATCACATACAATTAAAAAATACTTAATTTACAAGTGATTATATATCTTTTTCCTAAATTATTGTTACCCATTCTCCTCATGCATTACCAGATCAAAACATATTTTAAAATATAAAAGTATATAAAAAAAGAGAATTAATAAAAAAATTTAATTATATAAAAATGTTTTTTAGGAATTGAAGAGAAAAAAAAATTATTAGTTTATTTATTAGTTACAAGTAGAAGTGAATACCAACTCCCAAAGTTGAAAACTCAATTATTCCTTGAAGGACCAAAACGTTTTGAAAAGTGAGAGTTTGGAATTAAAATGTTTCCGACTTTTTTAGGTTGGTATTTTGAGGATTGACCGCATCAATTAACTCCTTTATTACTTACCAAATAGTAGTTGAACATTCAATTTTATGGTAATTGATCTGCCACTGTCTTGAAAAAGCAAATCAATAAATAAACACTTAAAAACCTTAAATTTATCAAATTGTAAACCATGCAAGAATATATAATTGTAAACCATGAGCGTTCATAGATCAGACTAAAAGTTTCTAGCTTAGGTTTTGTAGTACTCAAAAAAACACTAAAATGAAAGTTATTTATGTCATTTGATTGTGTTCAGATTTAATTGCATGTATCATTTCTTCAAAATCAACAATATTCATCTGAATTATCTGTTCTAAATAAACATTTTAAATATTAATTAATAGTGTGAAATAAAATATAGTACAAGAATGTCAAAGAGAAAAAGAGAGAAGGCTCTTTCTGTTATAAATTATAATACTAATTAATTTGTCAATCAAAGCATATTATATCTAATCGAAGATAAAAAAAAGCTCCTAACCAAAAGTCCAAATTCCAAAACTAGAAAAAAGAAATAAACATATTGTCAAAAAAAGGCAAAATCTTATATTTACATATGCAAACATATCATGCAAATGCATTTCTGTGTTTTCTTTTCTTCTGGGTTGTTTAATTAATCAAATCCCATGATATCCAAAACAAAATTAATTTGACATGTTAATCCTAGCTAGCTAGTGTCGGTGGCTGCCGCCATTGGCTGGGGGCTGTTGGTGCGGTGCAGTGGCAGCAGCGGTGGTGGTTGTTGTGGTGGCAACTCGTTCACAAGACGGACACATGGTGAGAGTGGTGGCCGGCATTTGCATGTAGAACGGTTGAGAAGTCTTCAGTGCTCGTAGTTCTTGAAGCTCTTTTTGCAATCTTCGGTTTTCTTCAGTTAGGGTTTCACAACATCTCTTTAGATACTCGCAATCTACTTCAGTTTGCTTCAGTTTTGTCCTGAGATTATTAAGTCAAACTAATTAGTTTTATTTATATTACAATTATATTCCTAAAAAGAAATATAAAAACCATTCAAATAATATAAAAATATAATTATTTTACCTTGCCCTTCTGTTTTGAAACCAAACTTCGACTTGTCTTGGGCGTAAATTCAACTGTTTGGCTAAAGCTTGCTTTTGTTTCTGCATAAAATTATCCAACAAATAAAAAATTAAAATAAAAAAAATGTTGGTAGATTTTTATTTAATATATGAGAATTTTTGAACGTTGGCTTAAAAATAGAATGAATTTGAAAGTAGTTGTTACATTTAAGGCGATCATATATCCTCTTTGGTCTAAAGAAAAATATATAATTGTTATGGAATTATTATGAATTAATTTATCCAGGACACAAAACCTTAAATATAAAATGGATACGTACATTGAATGGAAGTGATATTACATGACATAATTACATGAAACATTTATCATGTCATATAAATTAAATTTTAAAAAAACTTAGGGTTAAAAACTTAAAATAATGCAAGTTTGTCGGACTAATAATATACATCCCATAACATATAATTAATGAAATAGTACAACATCACATATGAAGCTTGACAAAGGAGCACCGAATATTTACTCCTCTCAGTTCTACACCCAAATCATTAATTTCTAGTACTTGTATGTCACAAGTGAGATGATATTGATATATATATACGATGTATCTTTCCATATTTTGGCTCTACAAATTCAAAAAAAAAATCTTGAAATTAATGTTATAAAGACAAGGGCCATGGGTTTCTTGTGATGGTCATCATGGAAAAATAATTTATTTTTTATTTTGTTCAAATTCATGAGCTTGTATATAATTAAACTCAAATTCAAAAAAGATGGCATCTTTATGGTTATAAGATATTTAATTTCTTGAACAAATTATAAACACTGTGCAAATTATAATCCCAAGATGCAATCTTTATGAACATTTCAAGATTCTATAGAGAGAGAGAGAGAGGGCTTACAGGGTTAAGGGTGCTGTGTTCTTTAAAGCTATCTTCAAGAAAAGCGGATTGTTCTTTAGTTAATCGGAGCTTTTTTCGGGTCAACCCGTTTTCATCTTCATCACTCATACCACCACCTCTTGAAGAAGCTCTTTGGTCTCTTTCTGTAATGTCTACTAATTCCAGATTCACTTTTGCTAGTTCCAAGTGATCTCTTTTCCTTGAATGAAATGATGTTGATCCGCTATTGAAAATAGAAGTGAAATCCATCTGAAACGACGACGTACCACTGTTACTGTTGTTCGGAGATGACTCTCCGGCCGCCGGTTCTTCACCAGTCTCCTGATCAGATACCGGTTTAGTTTGTGATACCGGTTCAACTATCACTGTATAACAAAAGAAACAACAAAAATCAATAATATTTACTAAGCATATTTGGGAAAAATAGCAGAATATTGCATTTTTTTACCAATAATGGCAATTTAGCTTAATAATATAGGTTGTATTATTATTGGTAAAAAACTGTAAGTACGATAATATTATTGATAATTAAGTTAATATAATCAGTGAAACGAGTAAAATATATTATTTAAACAATTAACCCTACAAAAAATAAAGGGAAAATGAAGTTTTACGATTTTTCGACAGCCATGGGAAGGGCCGGTGAGACGATGGTGGTGGTGGTGGCGATCGGAGGACCGGAGAGAAAGGAAGGAGATCAAGCTGCAGCGGCGGTGGCGTTGGCGCTGGCGGTGGCGGTGGCGTTGGTGATAGATCGGATGAAGAAGATGTTATGATTTTGTCTTCGGTTTTCCGATGAATATTATCATCGTCATCATGATGGTGATGATGATGTTCATGTTGTTTTTGTGTGAAATGAAGATCTTGAAGATTTGAAGTGGTTCCTAAGGCCATGCAAAACCCTAAATCTTTCATCTTGTGTTGATGTTGGGATGTGCTGTGATGATCCAACAAGGAAAAGTGTTTTGGTGTATCTCCCAAGCTCAAAGCTAACTCCATACTTTCTCTCTCTACAAAAACTCTTTCTCTCTCTCTCTAGAATATCTGTAATGACATGGGAACCATCTAAGGACAAAAGAAGACTTATATAAATGGGGTGGGGTGGTTCTTCTAGGGTACAGTATGTTTGTACATATATATTATTAAATAAAAAGCCTTTTTTAAGATAGACTATTTCTGTGTTTCTTTAATAATAAATATAATTAGTAATTTTAACTCTTTCTTCCTCCTTTTTTAATCTTTTTTTAACGTTTACTTCATTTTAAAAAAAAATAGACGCTTAAAATATACTATTTTTAACACGTTCTATTATTCGGACTCTCTCACTATCATATCATAAACATATTAAATTAATCAATCCGCACGAGTTTTCAATACGTATCATAAACTCATATATATCACGTCGCTTCTAAACACGATAAAATTATCTGTAGTGACGACTGTAATTACTAACCATCAAATCAGTGTTACCGTCGATTCTTTAATCAATATTTGTTTATGAAAAATATAAAAATCCGATTTTCAAAGTCCACATGGAGCGGTTTGGTTTCTAGAGAGAGAATGAGAAGTGATTTGCTGAAACTGGGTGTTGTTTTAGGGTTGAAAAAGACGAAAACAAATGGGAAGAAGTAGAAACACACGGCCCAACAACAAAGACGACAAAGTCTTCTCTTTTAATGTTGTTTTCCAAATAGAGTAATTGTTGTTAATCTCGTTTCGTTTTTTATTTTTTAATTATAGAATCTTTTTAGGATTTGATTTTGGGGGTGGGAAAAGATTGACCCAAAAACAAATCTTGGATTACAATCACACGTGATTTTCTTTATTAATTTCGCATGCCTACTCCTTGTGACTACTATATATATACTAGACTCAAAAGAGATGTTATCTGCATACGTATGTTTATTTACAAAATTAATTGCTACGGAAATAGTAACAGTAGAGATCTCTCAGACAACGAAATCAAGCACTATTTGCAACAGTTCAAATTAACAATAGAAATAAGTCAACAAAATGACCAAGATTAGAGACGTATTAGCATCTGGTCAGTCGGAAATCTAGATACATAAGTCGACTATTAATTAATTAACAATATTCACTCTAGTGTGGGTTGGCCTATAAGAAACATAGAATATAAACGGTCGTAGTTTAAATACATTTAACATGAGGTAGAGAAATACTTCTAACAAGAACTTCGGTTTAAACATTTAGACAAATAATTAGACTAATAATAATGAACGAGCCGTAGCCGGGAAGACAAGATTAGAAGGATGAGGCAGGAAGCAAAGTGGATCATTGTCGGGATGTTCTGATTACGAAGATGAAACAAACATTCAACTCAGTGGTATTCATTGAGGATCAAAAGGTGAAATGTGTAGATTGGATATTGGGTGGGACTCTATTGATCAGAGTCTGACTGGAATCAACCGTAATATCTTATCTGGATTATATTTGTGGAAAATTATCAAAACTTAATTTTACAACTTCGGGGCAATGCAACATACATAGAGGGATTTCCTAACCCTGCAAATCATACATTACTAAACAACATTATATTACCACAATGGAAGTAAGGGCAATAAGTTTAAAACGATGTTAATTGCTAGCCTAGTTTTGAGATCAAACACCGCAAGAAGTATGCAAATTCTCAAACCTATGTTATGATACCAACTTGTAACATCCTAGAAAGCAACTCAATTTTAAACTTTTGAAAAGTTAATTTAAGAAAAATCAGTATTTACAATGAAAGCTTAATCTTGCTTAGAGTAACAAAACAAGTGTTTCAGGTCAAAATCATCATATCAGAAACGTATACCCGACCTGGTACAACAATATCTACAAGATTGTATGTTAATATTGACTATCTTTACAAACAACAAAAACCAAAACGGTTCCAAACTTGTACCGATTAAAGTTGAGTTTACATTTAATACGTTGGTAATAATTTGATTCAATTAGAAATAGACATTATAATTTTGATATATGGTTATGAGAAATTACATGTTTAATTAATTTGTGTTAGTTTGAAGTGTACAAGTGCATTAAGCTTGAAGGTAGCTTTTGATACTTAAATCTTAATAAACCTTAGATCGTTATGCTACTTATCTAATTGAAACCTATCATGCTTAAGGTCATTGTTGCCGACAAATCAAAGTGTGTGTTGTCCTTTGTCACACCTTTTGTGAGATAGGATGAGTTCTTGCGATTACTTAATCCAATCGGGTCAGTGTTCAGCGTCTCAGGTTGTATTATCTAATAGTGATTTTCAAATATGACTTGGGCCTAAACTCTAAATTAAGCATACATGATATAACATGTTTGGACAAAATTCCAAATTCATAAAGATGTAGGAGTGGGATTTACAAATTGGACTTGTACATGACATAATACATTCCTTTCAGGTTACTGAAATATTAGGACTATAAAATCTACCTAAATTACTAATCAAACCGAATATTCAATATTAGAAGGTAAACAACGTTAGCAACACTAAAAATCCCTCCTCCCCCGATTCTATCTTTAACCTCGCTTTAATAAATATTCATTAGATATACTCAAGTTGTAACGCCCCAAATTTTTTTTCATGAAATAATAGTAATTATAATAAAAATCTCAGCAATTCATTTTAAACTTAATAAGATAAAATCTTCAAATCACTTCCCAAATATTTAACGGCCTAACACGCGGGACTTACGGTTCAAATAAAAGTTCATTGTTTAAAACAAATGTCAGGATTGTATATGTATACTGAAAATTACTGTCACGTCGTTGTCTTGCCCTTGTCCACACGAGACGGTCCTGAAAAATATTCAACGCACATGGTAAGCATAAAGCTTAGTGAGCTAACACAGTACTTGCATATTATACCAGATTCACATATTCAGCAACAAGTATACATTCATTACAATTAATGCCACAAAGGCGGGTAAGTGCCCAGCTAATCGTAAATTGCTAAAGCTGCAATAACAAGCGTCCAATTGCGCTTAAATGTCACATCGACATATCACAGTACAAAGCACACATGAATAATCATCACAACATAATAAATAAGTTAGTGAAAACTCACCTAGTCAGTAGTATTAGGTAATTATAATAAACAGCAGTACTTCAGTAGTCCTGGTTCCCCCATATTAACACCAAGTTCTAACTCACCAGCTAAATATTACTTATGGTTTCGGTTTTTGATCCTAACACCACTTGCACACTTTGCGATACTAATTTTAAAATCTCGAATCATGTATCACTGATTTACTATTTGCCCGTTATCCGTGGTTTGCGATTGGGGTTTAGCCCAATTTGCGATTCGGTCAATGATTAATTTGAGATTCCGCTTAAAGCCCCTATTTTGCTATTTATGATTCAAACTCATCAACTAATTTGCAATTCACATATAAAGACTGATTTGTGATTGATGTGCTACATGAGATTTGCGATTCAACACACACATGTGATTTGTGATTCGACTTACACAACTGGTTTGCGATTCGACTTAATAGTCCCAATTTATGATTCGTACACTTGAACTAATTTTATGATTGTGCATGCATCACCAATTTGCGATTGTGTGGGTACACACACAATTTATGATTTCTCAAATTTTGCGATTACGAATTGGGGAATCTCACTAAGAGACTCAACCCCTTACAAATTTGCGATTCACCACACCTCAGAATTTATGATTCAAATATGGTCAAGAACAGCTACAATCAAATACACACACACAATCGACACTTTTAGAATGCAAATCTCTCAAAACTCCACCATTTTAATCCATTTATGATTCATTAGACTCCTATCATCTATTTAATCATCCCTTCAAGTTTAATTTCATTTTTATTGAGAAGAACCCCATTAAAATCCCCTTGTTGTTCTCGGTTTACATCTTTTTA
Organism: Drosophyllum lusitanicum; assembly: GCA_032274825.1. NCBI lineage: Eukaryota > Viridiplantae > Streptophyta > Magnoliopsida > Caryophyllales > Drosophyllaceae > Drosophyllum > Drosophyllum lusitanicum. Next base: position 13,245 of record JAUEJL010052377.1, read on the forward strand.
TCGAACAACAAGATGAGCCCAAAAATCCGACTATATGCTCAATAAATCACAATAACATCCACCTAGAATCATTCATGAAAGGTGAATGATCATTACCTGTCGGCTCTTGAAGAAGTTGAAGCAAAAACGATGAAGATTGGTTCCCTCTTGGTATCGTCGGCAAGAACACAACACACACACTCACTCACCATGAAACATCTAGCGGCTATTGTACAACTTCTAGGGTGTTGTGCCCTAAACTTATATTTATACCTTCTCACCAATGGCTTAGGCCCAATTACCCTCTTAAGCCCCTAAAAGCCCATTAAGTGCTTAGAGACCGGGTTTGAGGAATGGAAAACACTTAACCTACACCGAACCCGCCATGTTGTCATTTCTAACTTTACTAGGGTTGATCCGTTTATTGATAACCAAACTCGAGAACATGTTTATCAAGCTTTAACCATTACACGGTCTTGCCCCAATAAAACTAATTCTAACTCGTTTATTTTTGCCTTTTTGGCATCATAATTTCTGCTTGTGCCATCAATTATCACCCCAACGGCCCAACCTTAAATCACAAATGAGTATTATCACTGACATAGGAATGTGTTTTGTTAAACTTTTGTAAATAAATATTGTTTGGTTATACGAGTGTTTATTAATACAATTATACAAACTGTTCTTAATTAAAGCATGGGTCAATAATGGTTTAATTATCAAAGTTTTTGTTCAGTTTCGGTTTAAGCATCAAAGTTTTTTTCTAAACAATTTTACCATAAAGTTTTGAATTTTTTATGATTAAAACCTCAAAGTTTTTTTCAAATGATTTAAACCTTAAAGTTTTGTTAAAAAACTGAGTAATCACTTAAGTTTTGTATGATTTTTGATTTTACCCTCTCTGTTTGATTATGCATTTTAGTTTTATTAAAAACTTAACAAAACTTAGAGGGTTAAATTGTTTTTTAACAAAATTTTAAGGATTAAATCGTTTGGGAAAAAACTTTAAGGTTTAAACCAAAAAGAAGGTGTAACTTTGAGGATTAAATCATAAAAAATTTAAACTTTATGGTAAAACCGTTTGAAAAAAAACTTTGATGGTTAAACCATTATTGACCCTTAAAGTAAAGGATGACAACTTTAGAAAAGATGTAAAATTTAATTACGATTTATAACATATATAATAACACATAGATGGGGACAAAGAATTCGAATTTGGATAATAATTTATTTCGATGTAGACTAAAATTAATAGATTTATTTTAAATTAATGTAGTGGATAAAAATTTTAATTAGAGAAATATTTTAACGTAAATTAAATTGATATAAAGTCAAAATTAAGTTTCAATTTTGACTAAATGAATGGTTAGTATTGTCCAAGTAATTAAACGATGTCAATTTTGGCTAAATGAGAGGTACGTAGTATTTTCTAATTGAATTGATGGAGGTTAATTTTTTATTATATTAAAAGATTAATAATAATAATAGAGAATAAGATAAATGTTTAAGTGTTATATTAAGATGTCTTGAACTTATTTTGAGTGCGTAAGTATTTAAATTTTTGGTAAAAAGAAAGTCAAAATTAAATTTTATTTTTTATTAAAATAGATAGTTCAAATTTGATAATTAAAATTTCTATATAAATTAATGGCTATGATTATCAAATAGATATTATTTAAATTAGTCTTTTATTAATATTAAAATATTATATATATAATATTATTTATTGTATTAAATTCTAACTTTGACGTAAATATATAAAAGAAATTGATTTTATTAGATAAAATTTAGTTCGGTTAATTACATTGATTAAGATTTTTAATCAATTAATAAGTCTTCTAGTAAATGTTGGATAAGTCTAAAAAATACTACTTGCATAAACACACGTTACTTAAACATAAACATAATATTTTTGTTTTATTTTTATGTTAATGAATTGCCAATGTAGAGTCACATTTTAAACCATTAATCACAATAACAATAATAATAACAATATTATTATTATGAAAATTCAAACATCAAACCTGGGATACTAACAAAGATTGATGAGTAGATTAGTAGTGAATATAAATTACATCATTAACACTAAACTGAACCAAAAGAAATGACCCTAATAAATTTAGGAACAAATTTGTGCGATTCTTGTAATCACCTAAATGGCTAAATCGAACACAAATATGTTGATGGAGATGTATACGAAAAAGATGAAGCAATATGAAGATGAAAATGAACCACCTAAGTGCAAAAATCACGAATTGGTGAGGATAGATCTGGGTTCATACCCGTCTGGCAAACCATATGTGTTTTGGAAACCAAATCGTAAGTCCATTGATGAACCAAAAAGCCAAATCGTGAACCATCAAGAAGCTAATCTCAAATCAAAACTTGATGTGTTTCATCTTGTACTTCATCTGGCATGTGAAATCGAAAAGCCAATTGTCGACTATAAATGATATGAACATAGATCCAAAACCCTAAACAAATCATAGATTTACATACACATTGACAATTCATATGAGTTCAACTAAAATCGCCAAAACCATTTTAGTTCATCATTGTATCTTTAGGGTTTTATGATTCATATCGCAAATAAGTCGGGAGATGTTCAATTTTTGGGTTGGTCGTTGGACACTTCCGATCTGGAGTTGGTCAGCAGATGTTTTAAGGGGTGCTACTCAAAGAAGAAGAATTTGGGTTGAGGGAAAATATTTTTTTTACAAATATGGTACGAAACTAAATAAATATTAATCTAAATGAATTTTATTTTATATTAAACAAACAAAGTATATGACATCCGCCAAGTCAGGCGCCACATCAGTATGACCTGCTCTACCTCAGCAAGTGACAATAGGTTGGATACATTAAAATCTAAGTTTGAAAAGTTGGATACATTAAATGGTAAGTTTCAAAGTTTAGTATACACAATAGCAAACATGACAAGTTGATATATTTTTGTGAACTAAACTCTTTTAATTTTATTAAAATGGATCGTTTAGATTTGATAATTAAAACTTTTATCTAAATCAATGGCTAAATTTTTTTCAATATATTTTATTCAAGTTAGTGTTTTATTTATGTTATTATAAAAGATTAATTACTAGTTTACAAGCCCATGTAAACACACAGATAGCCAATTAAAGAATGAATTGATTAACTAAATAAAAGGTTAAAATTCTCGAATAAATTGATTAAAATTAATCTTTTTATTTAAAAGATAAACAATATTTTATTTATTTGGTGATTACATTAATGAAATGGAAGCATTCTTAAATTAATAGTCTTTTGAATATTTGTTACTTTAAAATAAAATGGCAAAATACACGAAAATATAAAAAACTTTGTCAATATTGTTATTGTATGCAATTAACTTTATTTTGTACCTAAAAATACATATAGTTTACAAATTTGGTTCATTGTATACAATTTGTAACCTGATTACCAGGTAACTACCGATCGTATACAATAAAACAAATTTGAAAGTTTTTTATATTTTTAGATAACAAAGTTCTTTTATTTTTTGCCAGATTACCGGTAAGTTACCTATAACAATAGATAACTTGCATACAATGAACCAAATTTGTAAGTTGTGTGTATTTTTAGGTACAAAATAAAGTTTGTTGTATACAATGACAATATTAACATAATTTATTGTATTTTCGCGCAATTTGCACAAATAAAAAGGCAATGCAAAATTTTTTCGAAAGGCCGAAAAAAGTAATGCAAACTAGATTGATTTAAAATAAAAAATTGTGTTTTAGTTTCAACCAAAACTAACAAAATCAAAATTGGAATTTCAATTTTAATTAAATGAATCTTCAAGACGGAATTTTAATTTTAATTAAATGAATGGTCAAGACTTAACAATTAAATTTATTTTTTAAATAAAAGGCTAAGATGTTGCAGTAAATTTTATGCATATTAATTTTTTATTTATATAAGAAGAATTTCTTTTTTATTATTTCTTTTTAACTTATATTAAAAAATTATGAAGATTTGTTTTTGTTATTAGTTGATTGTATTGATTAATAAATATTTTATTTGGAAATTCGCCTATTTTTAACATAATTGTACCGATTAATAAATATCATTTTTAAAATTTGGCATATTTTAACGCAATGCATAGGGCAATTCAAAAATCGTGGATAGACGTATTTATTGAAAGTCAACTTTAAACATAGATCTAATTAATTATTGATGCCTCGTGTCAAGTCAAATTAATAAAGGGTAAAATATATGAAATACAATTAATTTTGTTTTAGTTATCGTTATTTACAACTAACTTTAAATTCTTAAAAATAATACAACCAACTTTCAAAATTCTCTCATTGTATGTAAACAATATTTTTCGGTATACAACAAGTTGCATATAATTGGAGAATTATAAAAGTTAATTATATTGTTTAAAAAAATAAAGTTAATTGTATATAATGATAATTAAGACAAAGTTTATTTTTTTTCCATGCAATTTACCCATTAATAAAAGTTAATATTAGAATTTTAATTTTGATTAAATGAATTGTCAAGATTGTATAGTTAGATTTATTTTTTTAAATAAATAGCTTAAATGTTATAATAAATTGTACACGTGTTAACCTATTATTTATTTTAGAAGATTATTGAAAAGAAGTGATCTTGAATTCAAAAATATATGAATATTGTTAAGTTAAATGCTGGATGCATTTATAGAATTTACGTAATCTTATAAATAATTCTCCCGAAATAATAACAATTATTTTGCAATCATCATATTAAAATTTAAAATTTAAATCCATATGGTTAATTGGATTAGTACTTTGTTTTTCTATTTTTCCAAGAGTAAAAAGTTGTTTTGGCAAATAAATAAAGGGGAAATTAATATCATGTTAATCATATCTAACTTTGGTAATATAACACAATTGGTACTTTTACAAGTCGATCAACTAACAAAAATTAACATTAGAATTTTAATTGTGATTAAGTGAATGATTAAGATTAAGTAATTAAATTTTTTAATAATAAATGGTTAAAATAAATCAATCGACTTAAGGATATTAAAATTTTATTTATTAGAATTAAATTTGTGTTTAATTATCTAATGTGTAATTAATGTACATTAATTTCCAATTCGAAAGACAGTTTTGTTGTAAAATTTTCATAACACATCAAATTCAAATGTCCAAACGCTTGAAACAAAATCTTAAACGTCGACATTACAAATTTTAACCTTTAAAAAAGCTATTTATTAAATACTAATATTATGACAGTTGTACGTGACCATGCAATGCAATGCCTGATCTTTTTAGCTTTAAATATCAATTTATTTTTTAAAAAACCCCTTAAATAAATAAATAAATAAATAAAACATTTCTCTTCATAGGTGCTTGGTTGTTTGGCTGACCTAGTCTTACGATCCCTCGCCACTTTCAAGTTTCAACCGATGCAGGTGTACTTGCTACCAAAAAGAAGTAAATAGCAATTTTCGTTTTCATAAATATAAGTTTTATATCATAAGTTTGAATAATAATGGGCAAAATGCGTGAAAATATAAAAATTTTGTCAATATTACCATTGTATGCAATTAACTTTATTTTGTACTTAAAAATACATACAACTTACAAATTTGGTTCACTGTATACAACTGGTAATCTGATTACCAGGTTAGCGGTTACCGATTATATACAATGAACCAAATTTGAAAGTTGTTTGTATTCTTAGGTACAAAAGTTCTTGGGCAAAATGCATGAAAATACAATGAACTTTGTCTTAATTATCATTGTATACAATCAACTTTAAATTCTTAAAAATAATACAACCAACTTTCATAATTCACTCATTGTATGCAAACAACTTTTTTCTGTGTCTATTATTTAGCTATCATTGTATACAATAAACTTTTCTATAATTTCTATTGTATACAACAACTTGCATACAATGGGAGGATTATAAAAGTTGATTGTATACAATGATAATTAAGACAAAGTTCATTGTATTTTCATGCAATTTACTCAAAGTTCTTTTATTTTTTATCAGTTAACCGGTAAGTTACCTATTATCATAGGTAACTTGCATACAATGAACCAAAATTGTAAGTTGTGGGTATTTTTAGGTACAAAATAAAGTTAGTTGTATACAATAACAATATTGACATATTTTGTTGTATTTTTATGCAATTTGTCTAATAATAAAATATGGAAAATAGTATGTCTTTAAAAAAATCTTGTTACATATGACAACCATACAAAAAATTCGTGAGATAATAGTCACTCTTGTAAATGTGTGTAGATGATTGTTATATGATGTTTGAAAGATAATTATAGTCTTTTTGAAGAATATTATAAGTTTTTTTAAAATAATTTATAGGCCTAAGATGTAGAGCTAAAAATTAAACTATATGATTAAGAGACATCGATCACAAATTTAAAAATGAATATGTGATAAACAAAGATTTGTAAGGCATGTCTCAAATAAAACACGAGTTAAATTGATTTAGTGTAATTAGTTTTACATCTTAATTTCTTTTTAATCGAAATAAATTTATCGCTTACCAATTTAAAAGTTTAAGTTGTTTAATTTTTTTAAACTGATTTGTGGTGGCACAAAGATCAATTGAATGTTATTTGAACCCGTATTGCAATAGAAAAGCACAAAATCTTCAAGAGGTCAAGTTTAAATTTTGTTGTTTTGCCTCTAATCATACACATAAAAAAGGTTTCGATGTAAGATGCTAATAAGAGACAATGTTATTTACCGGAGAGAATACTTCCACTCAGAAATGGTCATTTTCAAGTGTGGAATGTGAATCGAAAGACAGTCAAGAATATTAAATGAACCTTACAGAATAATAAAGTACGTGATTTTAGAAAAATATGACACACTTTTATTGAATCAAAGGACCCATTTAAATGTCATTATATGATAGTTTGCTACATACTTAAAAAAATATGATAGTTTACCATATGAGTCTCCTTGCGGCAACCTAACATGTATTTTTTTATTTTTATTTTTTGCAAGTCGTTAGTAGAGTAGATTGATCATTGATGTCATCAACGTCCTTTGTAAGACCACCCGCATCCGTGCCTTTATCCGATGTCGGGTTCCCGGGGAACACCATCGCCCCCATCGGGTTCCCGGCCCTTCTAGTCCTCCAACCCGTTGCGGGTGTTTGAATATTTTTTTTTCTTTTTACCGTTTTCTAACGGTAATATATATATATATTTTTTTTTTCTTTTTTCTCTCCTATAAATATCATTCACATCTACACATATTTTACGCATCTTCTCCTCTCTACTATATTTTATACACTATCTTCTAATCTTCCAATTTTTATTCTTTAAAAAAAATATACATTACATACACACAAAAAATGTCTTCTTCGTCGTATGAAACGTCGGAGTCAGATGATTCGTCTTCTTCATCTTCCGATGGATCTCGTATCGCCGCATATCGTCAAAC
>JAUEJL010052388.1:2325-20653 GCA_032274825.1 Drosophyllum lusitanicum
TTCAATAAATTTCATATAAAAAACATAGTCCTAAAATTTTAATATTTAATTACAGATAATTCAGTATACAATCACATGTGATTTGTAAAAGCATTACATGTGAATTATGAAAATGTCACCCCGCCTAAATTTTTAAAATGCAATCTGAACCGTTGGTATCATTGATCCAAATGCTAAAACAAGTCACTTAGGAAAAAGAATTAAGTATTAACTATATTGAACATTGGTAGCGGCGAATTGTTTGTCTTATTCGACATAATATATGTTTTCTCTCCTTTTTCTATTTTATTTATTTCTATTTTTTGTCATCAACCCTTTTATTTGGTTTTAAAGTAATTTTATAAAAACAACAAAAATAAGAAACAAAATACCTAATTATGTTTAATGAGTTGTTCAAAACAATAGTTACCATAACTTGCTGAATTAGTTAGGGGATGATTGATTGAACTATTGCTTTGAGTATTTTACTATTTGCATAAAAACATATACTAATTAAAATTAAGTGGTCTTATAATTTTTAAAAGAGTAAATGTTTTATAATATAGTATAAATAAAAGACTAATTTCAATAAAATTTATTAGGTAATCTTAACCATTAAATTTAGATAAAAGTTTTAATTATTAAATATTAACCATCCATTTTTATAAAAATTAAAACCAATTTTGACTTTGTTTGGTCAAAATTGAACTCAATTTTGACTTTAAATTAAATTAAAATTATTAGAGGGTAATTTCATATATGTCGTTTTTAAATCATAAAATATCGTATTTACCCACTTTAATTTACAAATATCATATTTACCCTTTATAATATTTTAAAATATCATATTTAACCAAATTCTTAGTTTTATCATTCTAAATTATTTTATAATCATTTTAAATTCTTTTCTAATATAAATAATAAACGTTTAACTTTATTGCCCCTAATTGTAACAATAATGATTGATTATTATACAAGAAATACAATCATTTCTCTTCATATCATGATACCACCTTTTTGCCGTCACGTGTACCCTCCCCCTCGCGTAGATGTTTCCACCATTAGTCGGAGTACTGTTGATGCAGTCCCTCATTTTTTTAAATTCTCATTTCATTCTCATTTTATAATTATTTAATATTTATTATCTTTTAAACTAACTCGTGTATCACATGGACATTTAATCTAGTTAGTTAAGAAAAGAATAAATAAAGAGATTAGGGTAGTTTAGTCTTCTTAAATGTAAAAAGTTCGGGACGGTAGAAATTCAAATATCAAAAATGTAATTGACTCTAAAAGTTATGCTTGTATAAAAGTAAACTAGATTAAATGCCCGTGTGATACACAGGTTGATTTAAAAAATAATAAATACTATACATTCATTAAAAAAATACTAAACAGTTATAAAACGTTAAAGAAATGAAAGTTTAAAAAAATGCTGATAGAACACATCAACACCCAAATCGGTAGTGCAAACGTTGACGCGAAGGGAGGACAGACATGATGGCAGAAACATGATATTATGATACTAAACCCGATTGTATTTCATGTATAAGTCATCAATCATTATTGTTACATTTAGAAGAAATAAGGTCAAGTAATTATTGATTATAATTTAAAAATAATTTAAATTGATTATAATATATTTTAAAATGATAAAATTAAGAATTTGGTTAAATGTGATATTTTCAAATGTTATAAACGGTAAATATAATATTTATAAATTAGGATGGACAAATACGATATTTTAATATTTAAGAAGGGTATAGATAAAATTATATCTAATAATTTTAATTTTAATCAAAGAATTTTGACTCCTAAAATTCAAAATTAAATTGAAATTTAATTTAAATGGATGGTTAAGATTTAATTTTATCAAAATAAATGGATAAAATTATCTAATAAAGATAATTTAAATTAGTCTTTTATTTATATTCAAAGATTTAAAGATTAGGCTAGAAACATACTAGCAAGTCTAGCAGAGCTAACCAGGATTATGCCAAGAGAAAAGTGGGGAATGGGGATCCTAGTAATACTAGTGGGAGAGTGTTTGACATTGTTTATTATATTTTAATAAAATAGTAATCATGTTTTAAGTATTAAAAATTATAAAACTTCACTGCTTATTTAACCATCTATGTCAAATAGGTTGTAAGTTACACGTTCTGAACTGTAAAACAAAAGGGTTCGAAGTACACGGGATCAACGGTGTTAGTGTCGATCACGCCGTGATTGAGTACATGTTTAAGAGTATACGGAGTGGGGGATGATGAATAAATATGGTGGGATGACCACTTGGGGGGTGAGTGATACCACTCCAAGAGAGCAAGAAGTGGTAACATTCTTTCACACCTATCACACCGTCACGTCAGCTTTTTTCTTCCACCACTCAGTCTCGTAGTGGTTACTCCCTACCATATCAAATTTTGAGACCCATATATTACTCTACTAACCAATCAAAATTAAAATAAATAAATAAATGATCAAACACATTCACTACATCACTACCACTTGGGTGGTAGTCACCACATCTCTTCCACCACACCTCTATGATGTGGTACCACACCCACCACCCATATGGTTTGTCCACCACACCCTCTACCATCCTTCCACTCCTTCCTCTCTTACGCCTTGTTCTCGAGTTTTTAAGCAAAGGAAAGGGGAGGGAGGGGAGGAAAGAAAAGGGAATGATTGAAAAACTACCCCTTCCAATCATTCCAAAAGTTGGAGAAAAGATTTATCAAAGAAAGTTGGTAAAATTGCCCCTCTCAACCCTTTCCTTCCCTTCTTAAAAAATTCTCAAGAACACAATTTCCCCCTCCTTCCTTATCAATCCTTTCCTTTCCCTTCTTAAAATAACTCGAGAACAAGGCGTTAAAGTGTGATGGGAGGAGAGATGTGGTATTCACCACATATGGATGGATGTATGATGAGGAGAGGTGAGCCACTTAGCTTTTTATTTTTTTTTTTAAAAATTTGATTGGTTAGTCGGATAATACGTGAGTCCCCTAATTTGATGTGATGAGAAGTAACCACTACAAGGCTAAGTAGTTGATTAAATGATAGTAGAAAAAAACTGTCATGGTTGTGTGGTAGATGTGGTTCTATATGACCACTCGCACTCTAATATGATGCCTAAACAATAATCGATGTAAGGAAAGGAAAAAGCTAAAAAGAGAGCGTTGATACTTGAGAGTAATATAGCAGCACCAGTAAGCAATTTGAAGGTTGTGTGCCCATGCGATGAACATAAAATAACCTTGTTTTGTTTTCAATGAATTTCCCAAATTAAACCTTGGTCAAAGTAACCAAAGTTGTAATATATCAATCACCCATAAATAGTAAATTAAGCCATCATATATATAGAGAGATAACTTAATCTGTAGGTATGTTTGGCGAAAATAGTTGACTGGTAGCTGAAAACTGGAAGTTGTATCTTTTATTTGTATATGTGTTTGACAAAATTAGCTGGTAGTTGGAGTTGAATAATGTAAAATAACAAAAAAAAATGACAAATCATAAAATTAATAGGAATTGTAAAACAATTAAAGAGGGTATATAAGTAATTTTGTATATAAAAAGTTTCCGGCTAGTTTTTAAAGCTACTTCAAAAAGCTTTTTGTTAAAAAAAAGCTTCTAACTTTTTCATCCGAACATCACTTGTAGATTTTTCTTTCAAAACAAAAGGCTAATAGCTCCGAAAAGCTCCGTACCGAACAATTATCATATCATAAAACAGATAACATAATCCTATCATGACCTTGTTCATTGCACAGAAAATGGCACTACTTGAAAATCTGATTAAACATATTAAAACAAGTATTTCCATTATTCTGTCAGCTTTATGACATGCTGAAGTAAAGGTCTTCTGGTTTCTTGCTATTGACTGTATATCTGGGGTCCTAAAAACCTCTTATAATATACACTTACATTGGTTGACCTAAAGCTTTCACTGAACTCTGGAGTTGACCCGCAATAGCTCTTAAGCTTTAGGGGTATGCTAAGTCTCCGCTCCCTACACGAGTGCCATGACTTCACCAAAAATTGGCCACTGAAACAGCAGAGATAGATCCCGGTAACTAGCTGCAGCAGGTTTGAAAGGCAAAGACATGTTAATGTTTCGGAATGAAGGAAATTTTGCGGGGTGTAATTGAGTCGAGCCAACTAGCAAGTTACTTCGAATTGACTCAGTTTTAAGTCGAGTCAAGCTCGAGTGTTAGGATACATGGCTCGAAAAGCTTGTACCATTTTACATATTTCCCCTTGTATATTTATATATACACATTGTTATAGGATCAAGTTGAATAGAGCTTAAAAGTACAGAGAAAAGTCAAACGAAGCTTGAAACAAACTCCAAGGTATAGACCCTAAAATAATACTAAATTACTTTTTAAATATCGAGTCGAGTTGAGCCAGGCGGAGCTTGAAAGTATCGGTTAATCAACTCCACTCAAGCTCGTGCTTATAACTAGAGGCTTGATCGAGCTCGAGCTAGGTACTGTGTTGACTCAACATGGCTCGATTACACCCCAAGCGCAAACTAAATCCTATATTTGAAGACTAAAAGATAATGTCATGAAACAGCAGCATTAACAGACATTGCATTTTTTTAAAAGAAAACGAATGCTTTAAAATTTTCAAATTTGATACGAGGCCTTATTAGCACAGATAATCAGTTTTGAGATTCAAATTTACAGTATGTCTCTTAAACAAAACGGTGCAATGTGTGCAATGTTCCGCAGTCAGTAATGTTACAATTGAAAGTGGTGATTGGTAAGTTGGCAATGATTTCGGTCTACAAGATTCTCTATTTTAACATCATGGAGTGTTTTGGATGGCCTAGCGGTAAGGAGGCCCGGAAAGTCTTATAAGAGACCCCATTTAATCCTCCCTCGGTAAACATTTGGATGGGCAGAGGGAGTGTTTAAAAAGGCCATGGAGACGATTCCATCTAACGTTTTGTTGTAGGCCCAAGCAACAAATGCATCGATTTTGGGATGAAAAGAGGGTATATAATAGTTACAATTTTTTATCAGTTTTAAATATAAAAAGTGACTTTTGCGAAGGAAAGCAACTATTGACATCGGAAATTGTTTATTTTTCTTTTAATGAACGGCGTTGTAATGAGAAATGTCCAAGCAATAACCTAGATAACACAAAAAAAGAAAGAAAAATAAATTGTGTACCTCCAGATGATCCCTGATGGAATCATAACGAATGAAGCTAAGTCTCGATGTATTCAGGCAATTCAGCCTTCCCTAGATAAATCTGTTGCATCTCCTCTCTCCAGATCTGTATCAGCCAATCAGATAGACATTATCTACGATAATAAATCCATAAATAGCCTGAGAGATCACTTAGCTTTAAAAGATGGTAGCTTAGAAAATGTGTCAATCTGGATTATGCTTTATTGCTATCAAATGGGTAAAAGTTAAAAAATATTAACTAAAAAGAAATGGATCAAACAACTGTTAACAATCTCCCAATTTCTTCTTTACAAAAAAAGACTGGACAATTTCTTTTGCTATATTTCTTTCCCATCCTCTAGAAGCTATGCAACAATATAACCAACAAATTTGCAATCGTAGCGTTATCTGTATGGTTCTGGATGCTAAACATACTACATCCATTTTTCTTTAAATATTCAATAACAATATCACAGATAAGATTATGTTGAATTAAACTACATACCATGTCGCGGAATTCAAGTCGGATATGTGGCACATTTGTCTTGTGAATATCATTTCCATCTGGCCCTCTCTTATAGTACTCCTGGCCAATCCAATGGGACTGGAAAAAGAAAATTCAGTTCCCAATTCCAAAGGTATTTAACATGCACAACCTCAAGAGGAAGACGCATTTTACATTTTAAATAAACAATGACATCAACGATGAAATTAGTACCTTCAGAACATGTGAGAAACCTGATTGGTATACTGAATTACGGGCAATCTCACAGAGATCACATGCACTTAATTTCCATACCTGTGAAAGGAAAAAGAATGTTAGTATATTCTCTTTACTCCAAATAACATGAAACGATAAAGGGTAGCAGTTTGAATCCAATTATATGGAAACTGGTCGTTTTGGGTTGTTGATGGGTAACGGGCTAAGGACAAAAATTGACTGAAAGGGTTAAATGGCTAAAAAAATCACTATATATAGTTCTTTAATATTTAATATATTACTTATTTAAAAATTTTACAAGGACCCAATTCGGACCAGTTGCTTAACCAGCCCACCACGCCCGTTTTCCATCTATACTAAACATGGCAGAAACAGAAAGGTTGATGCTTACAGAAGCAGCAATACTGTACTCTTCCACCAACGGCTCCTTTGTGAGGTGGATTTGTAATGGATCATCAGTAGATAGTGAAACATTAAGGCCTCGGAGAAAAAACATTGGAAAAGGATTCCGGTGATAATCCAAAAACAAGGAGTTGTTGCTCAAAGGAGACATAGCCAGACCAATCTGACCACAAAGTAACAGAGCATCAGACGTACTTGTAAGTAGAACCACCCACCCCCCCGGGCCGCGTGAAAAAAATAAATAATAAATAAATAAAAGAAAAAGAAAGAAATTGTTTTTTTCATGTACCTGAGCAAGGTAGTACAGGTATTGAAGTACAGGAGACTTTCTCAGGTTGATCCCATGTGCGATATTATGGGTTGTCAGAAATGCCGCAGCAAGATGGTCAATGTCACCAGCCTGATCAATACATAACTCATAAAGTAAATAATAATCGATAATATAAAAACAAAGGGGTCTGCAATACACACCTCCCCACAATGAGGACGGAATCTGATGGTAGTCATGCCTTTTGATTCACGAAGCTGTGAGATAATATCAACATACTCAGAATTCATACATTTTATGTTGGAATGCATTTGAAAGTTACAAACATGTGAATTGTTATGAAGTTGTACATAAGCATACTTGCCTTGTTTAGGGTATAGAGGTTGGCATAACAATAGTATACGTAGTATGAGAAGGCAGGGTTAAATATATTGGTCCATTGTGCAGGTGTTGGCATGTGTTTTGTCGGGCGTCTTTCAGGCTTGCTCTCATCATCCACCAAATCTAACCCTACAACCTGCAATTATAGGAAACAGTGTGTTAGGCAACAATACTTTGGAATACAGGATAAGAAAAGAGCAGTATGTGATTTTGAATGACATGTTCCATTGACAACCTTTGGGCAATGGGCACTCAAATAATATGTACAATCTTAGCGAATTTAAATAAACAGAAATGCAAGGTTTGAACACCATTAAGCAAAACTTTTCAGAACAAAAAACATGCAGTTGAGGATGTAATTTAAAAAGAGAAAAAGATAGAAAGTCAGTAGGCATAACCAGTTTAAAAGACAGACCTGTTTCAAGAAAACATGCAACTGAGGATGTGATGATGGGTCAACTGTAACCTCAAAGAGAGGAAGGAATATATTATCAAGAATTGTCTGAAATGATGTGACGATACCCATTTCCTTGTATATATTGTAAAGCCGAGGCAGCTGCAAAGAAGTTGAGGTTCAAAAGTGAGCACAATGATTTATGTCTTTATGTACATCTATTTTTAAAAAAAAGGAAAAAGAAAACAAATCAACGAATACTTGTGTTCCATAAAAGATACAAAAAATTTAACAATAATATCATTATGGGAAATGTGAAAAGTAGTGTCCTTTAAAAGGTAATGTGATCGGTTTGGTCAGTACCTGAATCAGCCAGACAACATTGTCACTGTACAGCTCATTATTGACTATCCAACTTGCCAAATTGTCCCACTCACTTTGCTTTCTCCCATATATGGATATTCTATATTCAGCCATCTGTGGAAGTAACACTTTTAATAATCATGAAAGATAACCATCAAGATTAATTAAATTAGACGATAAGGACCATCTTGCAACTACAACAGATGGATGAGATTCAGTTCCATACATAATTAACATGATATGATTCCAAATTCATAACTTACTTGATATTTACTTGCATCAAGATCCGCAAATACTTGTTTAGTCAACTCAGCAAGGAAGCGGCCTTTGACAAAAATAATATTCATAGATTTTTAGATTTCTCTTTCAGAGATTGCAGTAATTTCTGATTCCATAAGTTGAAATAGATGTAGCTTACCCTGGATCAGGTTATCTTGCTTCAAAAAAATTTCCCTAAGCCTGCTCTGACCACAGGGATTGTACTTGAGATTGAATTTGTCAAAACGATGAAAAGTACTCTTGTCTGCGTGCACGTCTAATAGATCAACATTGAGGTCGTATCTGCATCAAGAATTTTAAACATCATTAGACTAATTGATTTATAAAATTTCAATGGTAGATGCAGTTGCATTTTTTAATTAGATATCCAAATGATTATTCTACTACCCCGTTAAATCCAAGCTCTCAAAAACTTCTCTTAAGGTCAGATACGTTCCATCCCGAAAAATTACAACCTGAAAAGAAAAAAAATAACCAAAAACTGGAAAGTCATTACCAGATACCAACCAAACAACGACAAGGAACAAATCAATAAATTACCTCATCAGGTTCTTTTCTCAACTTGGACTTAATGAACCTCAAGAGATGTTTTTGGTTCATGCATGCAGAATGATGAACATGAGTATCGACTTTCCTGACATTATAGAAGTCACGATGCGGTGCACTTTTCTGAGCTAGGAACTCTTTGTCCGCATTTAGCATCAAATGGAGGTTAAATTTCTTGATAAAAAACAGGTCAATGTCAGATGATAATTTATCACCTAAAAAATAGCAATACATAACAAACACAAAAACTTTATAGACCTGTTCCAGGAGACCAAGCCGGTGATGGCATACTGTTCGTGTATTCCCAGCAGCTATCACTTTAAGGATGTGATGCAGGTCGGTGAAAAAGGTTGTTGCATCAGCAACAGGAAAAAGTTTCTCTTTTGCTGAAAAGAAAAACAATGAGACACTCTAACTAAATATTTAAAGACAAAAGTATCACCATCAGTCATCAGAAATCATGGGATCTTACAATCTTTGTTTGCATAAACATGAATGACTCCATCTTCCATTTCAAAGTAATGCTGCAACAAATATGAAATGTCATATTGTCATGTCAAGAATATTTGTATTGATTCAAACATGTAGATAATGGTTTGAAACTCACATCAGATTTTGTTTCTGGAATAAAATCGAAAGGATTTGGATTGCGTTTCGGGGTACTAGGGTCAGATATGACCTCTTTCTCCCATGGAGCAATGCTTTCCCTGAACACATAACTATTTCGCATTTCAAGGCAAACCTGTAAAGCCCTGTAAACCTCTGCTTCATCGGGTGACGGTGTCTCTGCAAATATTAATAGCGGCAAAATTTTAAGCTGCCTGCAACAATCATATTTTATGCTGTTCCCGTAAAATTATTTTATAATATATTCTTAGTCACTTTTATCTTCAGCCTTCATAACAACGTGAAACAAAGCAAATATGATGAACACAATATAAAGTAGGAGAAAGCAATTCTTAAGAAAGACTACCTATAACTTAAAGAGGACGGATATCATGATAAAGGTTAGTATTGTCATTTTGATTATATGTAACTTTAATCACTATTTTTATCTCTGTTCTATATGGGTATGTAATTGAGTAATTCCATGTAGGAAGTAGAACTGATTGATAATTATTTGGTTATAGTTTATGTGAACTGTCACCTTTCTTCTCATTCCTACCCAATGTTGTAAAACTCGCTAGGCGGTACTCAAGCGGCCGACTAGGGTGTAGGCATGTAGCGACTAATTGGCCTAGGCGGGGAGTACTTGGGGAGTATTCGGATTGAAACTTTTATATAAAATATAAATTTCAAAATTATAGGGTATGAGACTATAGAATTAGAAAATGAATACTCAAACAAGCTGTTAACTCATGACATGAGGAAACTAAGGATGCATTAATGGCTTTAATTATGGGAACCTAGAGTATTTATAAAAAAATTTAAGGACCAAATCATCCTGAGTTTGATTGAGATGGGGACGAGTTTTGCAGTACTCGGATTCACCTCAACTCGGCAAGGTCACCCACCTTATCACGAGTACTCGCCGAGTACTCGGCCTTGAAATAGGAGTTTTACAACACTGTTACTACCTACGTTGCCGTTATTTTCTTTTTACCAAAGAATATTCTACATTAATCGTACATTTCAAACATGTCAAAGGCTTAAATTTCCTAAATTTTACGACTTAAGAACATAAAGTTTATGTATACTTCTCTCAAGATCGTATCCTGCTCTTTCACTGTCTATTTTCATGTTTTGGCTATAGATTAAATAACTCGTTACCTCAAAGAGGAACAATATTACTATCACAATCTAAACCAGCCGTAGTTCTATTTCCACTTGTTCATTCTTTAAGAATAGAACTTAGGCATGACTGCAAATACTCCTACATTATGGGATCACATATAATAGGTAAAGTGGCTAACTTCAACTTAGCTATAGTCACTTTGATGAATTTGAAAAGGACACAGGTACCGTATGGAGTAATCCTAAGCCGTACAAAGGTTTCATGCTCTGGCTCCTTTCTTAAAATGTCAGCAGCCACAGGATCAGGTTGTACACCATGTAGGTCACCAGATACACTATGCGACCGTATCATAGAAGCCGCAGCTATGGGCAATTGTTCACCATTTGCATTGGCATTTGCGCACTCTGGGCCCTGCTCATTTGTGTCCAAACATATAGTATATAACCGTAAGTTCACCAAACAAAATACAACTTGTGTCCCAAATTGAGTGAAAGAGACTCCTCATAGTGCATCAAAAGCTTACCGCATTCCCATTTGTGTCAAGATATGTAGCATCTAGATTAACATTGTCAGTCACATCAGCATCTTCATCAGACCCTTCGACACTTTCAAAAGCACTTGCACTAGCAACCGGAGACTTTGGAGAAGTCGGCCTAAGTATGTGTGAAGCTCTCTTTGCCAACCCTGTGTGGCCTGAAGATTTTCCTGTTATATTTTGAGAAATAAAACATTAGTAAACATTATACTACAACAAAATGAAGCCGGTCTAATGTCGTACCCCAACCATATCTACACAGGGTAAAGGGAAGACATATACATATAAAGATTTAACTTTAAAGTACCATTGATTAAACTTTAACAAAGCATCCCACTTAGTATAATCTCCAAGGCATATGCAAACAGAGTGTATCATTTTACTCGTAAGAAATCCATGATCCAGCCATTCATTTGTACTTTAATCGTATAAAACATGTCAAATGCCTAAAAGAACTGGTACCCAATAATCATATTTCATCACATATTCTATCAAATTCACAAACTGAAACACAGCAAAAAAAGGAAGAAGAAAAGCCATTTTCAAACCTTCCGGAAGCGTATGAAGTTTAGGCAACCCAACTGGAATAGCATCCTCATCATGACCTCCGCCTCCACCAGAAATCGACGTGACGTCAGGCAAGGAAGTCGAAGCCCGACGATAAAACCCATTTCTCCGTCCCGCCTGAATCCGCCTCTGCGGCGGCTTCTCGATACTATTCTGCTTCTTATAATGCTGCAACAAGTCCTCTTCTCCGTCTTCTCTCTCCTTCTCAACAGTTTTGGCAAATTCCAGCAATTGATTTAAGGTTTTCCGATGCATATAGTAAGCCGAAACTGCGACAAATGAAGCTCCAACTAGTGCCGCCATAGCTAGATGCAACGCATAAGCATCCATTTTCTCCCTAATTGTATGTAAATCAGTAAACAAACCTCTCAGATTCACTGTAAACAGCTATAAATTGCGTAATTTGGGTGATTGAAGGAGAAATCAAAACCCTACTCGAAGGGGGAGAATGGAGAGTGCAGTAGGTTGAGATACATGGAGTATTTATAGGGAGTAGTGCGTTTGCATTTGTATAACACTTGTAAAGGGTGTAAAAAGGCAAATAATTATTACTCACTAACACTTAAATAACTAAAGTGTTAAAATAATTAATTATTTAAATCATTTATAAGTAATTTTTAGGCTGCGCGTAGCGGTCTCGGTTCTTTCCTTCCTCTGTTATTTCGGGTTTGGTAACCTGATGAAATCGAAAAGTTTTTTTTATGTAGGGAGAGTGGAGAAAGAGAATATTTGGGTTGATTTAAAATGATTGCTACTTGGATTTTGGGTTAATTTGGGCTGGGAAGGAAAAAGAAGAAAAACTGATGCAGCATTTGAGTTAATTTGGGTTGAAGGATGCTATACTCATTGCCTTAGAGAGGATAGATAAAAATAAAAAAGATAATTTCACTTTTTAAAAATGACAATCATAATTAATGTCTTTATAATTAACTTTTCTTATTTTTCATAGTTATTTTTTAATTAGTTTTCAACTTTTCATAAATAAAACAAGATTATTATTTTTTAAAATTAAAACTTAATTTATTTTATTCTTATTCACAGCTCTTAGTGCTATGGTTATCAAAATCCAATTTTTAGAACCATAAATATAAAACCATTAGCTAAGTTTTTTGTTAAATAATTTATTTATACTATATAATATTCTTTCTCTTATTTTACTTTACCCTTAAAATTTTAATGATCGAAAATTACTAATATATATCAAATAACCTCTATTTTTTAACCATACACACTCTCTCGTACCTTACACACTTAACGATAAATACACTCTTCCATAATTACACTTCTCCACCCATAAAAATGAAATGAAAAGTTGTTTTTTTGTTCTGATAAAATTTGTTTTAAAAGTGAATAAAATAGTTAATGAAAAAACAGAGAAAGAAATAAAATGACATGTTACTGGATAGAAATTATTCGCCGAACACCATACTTCTGTATTCTATAAAACAACATGTTATTGAATAGAAACTATTTGTTGTTTCAGCATTGCACGGATACCATGCTAGTAAATATAAGAGCATCTATGATCAATACTACTAGTAATATTTTTCATCCATTTGCAAAAAACGAGCTTTTGCAACTTATTTTTTAAAACCAGTATTATTTTTTTAACTAAATCTTCATACCTTATTCTTTTAGCTACTAAAGAATGATATTTGTAATTCTTTAATTATTTTTCATCCACATATTTTGATTTTGATAATTGTTTTGATATAAAAACGTTTACAACATATGGATGTTTCACCCTCTTCCATCGTATAATTCGTCGGTCACTTCCTAAGGGTCCACCAGAGTTGTCTCATGGAGCTCATTCATTACTCTCTATCTGTACGTATCATATCAGCTCCACTCATCATCTATCATGTCTATACCACTCTTATTACTAATGATCCGACTGATAAAAGGATAAACAATAAAAATTATCACCTAGATATAAAACATTTTTATGCATTGGCTAGTATGTGGTGTGTAAATAGGGGAATACCATGTGCACTCCTTTTTGTACTACCTAGATATGTAAGTGAGATCATGATGTATTTGCTCTATTAGACAATTTTAAATATAAATAATTCTTGATATAAGAAAAAGATAGGGTTTAGTTCATCAAAATGTATTCAAGTTGTCATGTTTTGCTATTGTATGTATTGGATTTTAAAATTTTCTATTGTATGTATCGAACTTTTAATTTGTCGCTATTGTGTTTATTAAACTTTCTATTGTATGTACTAAACTTATAAATTTTTTACTTTTTTATATATCCAAAATACATACAATAGCAACAAATTAAAAGTTTAATATACACAATAAAAACTTTTAAAATTCGATACACACAATAAAAAAACGTGACAACTTAAATACATTTTAATGAACTAAATCTAAATAGATATAAGACATTTTATATACCATCATGCTTTCTTTTATCTAAAAGGTACACCATAATTAAAAATCGATAAAGTTAGGTAAGTGACTTTTGTAATTATTCATATTATACAAATCATAAAATCTTGTAAAAACATAATCTCAATCAAGGTTATAGTGGGATTGGATTATTCATATATTGATAAAATGGGGCCCTTTAACTTTAGGCATTGGTGGTGTGGTGGTCCTAATAATTTCATGATATTTATCTATATCTAACACCACGTGCCAATTTCCATTATAGGTGTTTTTTTGTCTTTTACTTGTTTGGTCGTTTTCATCAAAATTAAATAAAAGTTTATTTTAAGTGCAAATATCTAAGTTTGAAAACTGTTTTATTAAGATTATTTATTAAAAAATTTATAATATGAAATAAATGGAAGAGTTACTTTGATTAGACAATTTTTAAACTTGGTTACTATTTTACGAATTTTTTTAAAAATATTATTATTTTATTCTTACTTTAGAGTATCTAATAAAAAGATTTATCACTTAAAAATAACCAAAACATTAATCACATTGTGACATGGCAATATAGTTCCTTTAGTTTAATAAAAAGTAAATGAGAGGTGATATATATATATATCCTCTTACTATTTCCTACTACTTAGTCGTCCTACTCACTGTAATATGACATGTGAAATTTACTAATTCTCTTTCATCACATCCTCTATTGATTTTGACACTTCGGTTGATCTTAGAGTATGAGGATGAGTAGAAGGATATATAACCCTCTCAAAAATAAATTAGAGAAGATATATTATCTTACTATTTCCTTCTACGCATTAGATTAACATAAATGTCAAAATTAATGGACGATGTGATGAAAGATAATTAGTGGATCTCACGTGTCATTATATAGTGAGTAGAAAGATGAAGTAAAAAGAAATAATAAGATGATATATCATTTTTCAAAAATTGAAATAGAAAGAAATAGTGGGATGATATATCATCTTCTAAATTCGGTCATTTGACTTAACCTATATGGTTTTAAAGTTTTTAAAATGACTTTTTTAATTATTTTTTTCGTATAATATTTTCGTATCTAATGTAATAAATCTTGTTCAATTAATGGTTCTTTAGCTAAATTTTTTAGTTTTTAACTAATTTTAGTATTAATATATTCAAACCTTACTAATATTATTTTATCAATGAAATTAGTTACTTGATAAAAAATAATTAATAGTATATGTGTTTTGCTTTTATCTATGAATTTGTATTAAATATTTAAAATTGTTGAATTTTTATTTTTATTTTAAATATGTTCTTGAAAATTTTATTTATTTAATAATTATTATTTTTGTTACTATTGATTCTATATGATCTTTCTGCTTTTCATTATCTAATATATCTATTATAATAATTGTCATATACTCAAAGAAAATCCTTAAAGTAAGTTTCTAATTGAAACTACAAAATTGTTTTACTTAAATACATATACATATATATCGTAAGGTTCTATATAGTTTCACCCTTAAACATAGTCCCTAAAGTTAAAATCTCAGCCATTCATTGAAAACAACAAAATAGGAATCGACAATTTCAAATTGAAACATACGTGTCTCCCTCAACAGAACCACAACTTTCTTTTTTATTTATTATTTGATCTCTTAAATCTTTAAATGGTCGTAACTATTTCAGTTTTGAGAATTTGAGCAAAAAAAATTAAAACAATCTACTTATTTTTTAATCCTCTTTTAAACAAGACCGCTCTTCCCATATTTCTAAAATTTTATTTTAAAAATGCAAACCATATGAACTGATACCAAAATGTTATCATTTTGAATCATGTGAATTTTTATCATTTTCGACAGTAAACATGTGTATTTATATCATTTTTTGCTGGAAGGAATGTATTTATATCATTTTCGGCTAGAAACATGCGTATTTGTATCATTTTCGACTAAAAACATGTGTATTTATATCATTTTCGGCTAAAACCATGTGTATTTATATCATTTTTTTGCTGAAAATGAGTCTATTTTTATCATTTCATCCGGATAATGTTATCATTTTGAATGTTGTATCTAGTTATCATTTTCGTCTGGAAGATATTATTTTCAACTCGAAGTTATTATCATTTTCATCTGAAAACATGTGTATTTTATATTATTTTCTGCTGAAATGAGTCTATTTTTTATCGTTTTCATCTAGAAAAATTATCATTTTCAACTGGAAAATGTTATCGTTTTCGGCTGAAAAAGTTATCTTTTTCGGTTTAGATTGGAGGAGACTTAGAGGGAAAAAAAGAAGGGGCGTGATTTTTGGGTTGGGGGGATTCGCATAATATCTTTTCTTCTATAATTACATATTATAATTGTTTAATTAATTACAATAATGCCATTATTAGATCTTGACCATTAATTTAAAAAATCTAATGGTCTAAATTTGATCTTTGAGATCTATGTTTAAGCATATGACCTATATTGATTATATATATATGTGTGTGTGTGTGTGTGTTTATATATATAAGTGGGATCAAATAAGATGTGTTTTTTTGTGTAAGAGGCGTAAGAGGCAACGAAACGTGGACACGTGACATTAGTTACTTATGGGTATTTCAGTAATTTTACTATATATTAACAGTCTTAACGTTTTAATTATGTTAGACACCATTAATGACAAATAACTGTATTTGCGATATTTATGGCAACAAAAGCATCTTTTTTGGTTTGTTATCATTTCTATAAATCTTTTGTGTGCGTTTTAATTATATTTTATTCTTCACGTCTTCTCCACTTTCATTATTTTGTTCATTTATGTTTTCATTATTGAAATTGATGAATTTTCCATCGGTTCTGCCGCCACACACATTCATCAATTTTGAATATAGTAATTTTAGATCATCAACTTCTGGGTTCGAGATCATCAACTTCTAGGTTCGATGAGTTCAAGTTTGTTCAGCTTGTAAGTTTGTTGTGATAAAGTTAATCAATTTTCTAGGTTTGCTGAATTCAAGTTCATCATTTTTGGGTTTGCCAGGATGGTTTGTTGGATTCAAGTTCATCATGTTAATCAATTTCTGGGTTCTTCATTTTTTAAATCATAATAAATGTTTTGAGTTCATCATATGTTTTGGATCTTTTTGAAAGAGTTCAGTGTATTGTTGTTTTATAAAGTTCATGAAATCACCAATTTTATCAAGTTATCTGATTAAGTTTTTGTTTTTAGTTTGTTGTTTATACGTATCTTTTCTTAAGTATATATTTTTATTAGTATTCATCGTTAATTTATACTAGCACCGTGATTTAAGGAGCCAAAGTATCTTATGAGTTGTAAGATATTTTTTAGGGTTTAATTCACCAAAATGTATTCAACTTGTCACGTTTGCTATTGTGTGTATCGAACTTTAAATGTTTCTATTGTGTGTTTCAAACTTTTTGTTTGTTGCTATTATATGTATTTTGGTTATGTAAAAATAGAAAAAATGTATAAGTTTAGTACAGACAATAGAAAGTTTAATACACTCAATAGCGATAAATTAAATGTTTAATACACACAATAGAAAATTTTAAAGTCGGATACACACAATAGTAAAACGTGACAAGTTAGATACATTTTGATAAACTAAACCTAAAAATGCCTAATTTACCCTTTAACTTCATTAATTGACAGTTTATTAAGAATCAATTTTGACCAATTTTTGTTGACTTTTGATAGGAATCAAATGGCTAATAATTCCTCTTACCCCTCTTATGATAATTTCCTCTCACAGTAACCCTATCATATATATGTATTTATGAGATATATATATATATATATATATATATATATATATATATATATATATATCATAAATACACCTCAACAATGGCAAGATCAACAACTCTTGTGTACTAAAATCAGCATAATCATACTCTAAGTAATAGTATAAGTGTGTTTGGTAAAACTAGCTAAGACTAGAGTTTGAGCTAGAGCTGGAGCTGAAGATGTGGTTGAAACTTAAGATTGAGCTGAATATTATATTTATTAAAAAGTGTTCGGTAAAGAAGCTAAAGTTGAAAATATGAAATTACGGAAAAGGACATACATGAGTATAACATAACACATGTTTATATTAAGCTTATACAAATGCATTATATATAACAACCAACACACATATTAATATGTGGAAGGTAGAGAACAACCAAGACTCACAAACGTACATGTGTGTTATGTGTATCATAAGAATGAACTTGGAATTGAAATTGTAGAACTTAGGCCATGCGTATGGCCTTACATCTTCTATCTCTTATTCAAATGTCACATCATTTTTTCCTCTCATTTCTCTCTCTTACCCAAATATGTAAGAATAGTCTAACCCAAACTAACCTATTATTTTTCCACTTTTTTTAATTTAATTTATTATACATTTAACTATTAAATAAAATAAAATATTTATAAATTATATAAAAATAAAATTTAACAAATAATATAAAATTTTCATAACATTAATAAAAAATTATTATTAGAAAATATAAATTACAAAACTCTAAATCGAAAATCTTCTAATATAAATAAAAGACTAATTTGATAAAATTTATTAAACGATCTGAACCATTCATTTAAAAAAATATT
>JAUEJL010052399.1:0-20652 GCA_032274825.1 Drosophyllum lusitanicum
TTTTGGGATTTGGAAGAACATGAGAGGGTGGATTGGGTGAAGTTCATGATGTCTGAGTGATGGTATGTTAAATCACGTGTTTAGTCAGGTACGTACAATTTATTTTAAAGTTTTAGAATATATAAGGTATGTTTTAAGTGATGTTAGACGTAATCGTATGCTTAAACTTTGAAGTAATGGTTTAAAGTCTAGTATAATTATCGTTATCATTTACGTATTTTGAATATATTAGAAAATCAACATTGTCATGAGATTAGTTACTTTTTTCATATTTTTATATTTATTGATTATTAAATTATTGTTAATGATATATAATATAGTAAATAGAAATTAAAAAATAATAAAAATTAGTATTTATTTTCATTTTGGTAAATTTTATTCCAATTACTTTATAAACCAAACAAAACCTGGGATTTGAACTTTCTTTCCAGTCCGCGAACCAAACACTCGCAAGCAACAATTCCATTGGAATCCTTTTAATTTCAATTCCTTCCAATTCCAATTCCTTGAACGAATTCCAATTCCATCAATTCCATTCCTCGAACCAAACGGGGCCTTAGTACTCGTCAATGTAGCGGTTGTGTGGTTGGTATTATGATTTTAAAAAAATTTATTTGGTTGTTCAAAAAAACATATAGTTTTTGGCTTTTATAAAATTATCATTATTATTATTATTATTTCAAGAACTAATGAAATAATAGATAATAAAAAACCATCAAACTAAAAATAGGTTGAAGTACAAATATAAATGATGAAACAAAATATATTATTATAAGGAAAAACAAACAAGACACTTTGAGAAGGAAGGGAAAAATTCGGAAGTAACAACTAACAAGGTTTGAACTGCTCATCTTGAGGATGAAGTTAAATTATTTAAAGAGATGTATTTGTTTTTTTGTTTTTAGAAAAAATTGTTTATATAATTAAATTACTATAAATAATACCAAAACTTACGTGCTTTCATAAGATTTTCTTACATCAACTTAATTATTTTGAACTTTGTTATAATGATAAAAATACAATAACACTACATATATACAATTGTCGTGAAAGCATCGTTGTTTTAATATGAAAATATGTTGGTTTTTACAGTACACGTCTAGAAACTTCCAAATTGTGTAGATTACATACTAGTATCTCTATTAAGCAAGCTCAATTTAGGGGTGAGCATCTTGACCGAAAATCGAATCATAACTGATAAAACCGTTAAATTCGAATCAAACGAAAACCGACGGTTCAGTTTATAAAATTTCATTAACCGATAGATAGTGGGTCGGTTTCAGTTTTATACACGTAACCGAACCGATACCAAACCGAACCAATAAGGATTTATTATTTAATTATTTTATATATTTATTATTTAATTATTTGAATATTTGTTTATTTATAGTGCATCATGCAAGTTATATTTTTATAAAAGCTTAAACTTTGTTATTTATTATGTCGTCTCATTCATTGTACTGGACTACTAGAGTCATTGTAAATGTTGAACACTTGATTGTTTCTTTCGTGTGAAGCTATTAAATATATTAAAAATGAATTCAGAAGTTATGAATTGATGGAGGCCAATAGGTGTGTACCATCAGTCTCAATTTGTGTATTAAATATAACTTTAGCCTACCGTTTTGTATTTTTATCATAAAAAATAATGAGCTTACCAAGTCTAGAAAATAATCAACTGTTTGGCCCAAATTTGTGGCTTCTATAAAGCAATAAAAAATATAACTCAAGCCCATATTCTGAAATTACGAAACCTATTAAGTTTAGCCCAACTTAGTATAACGGTTAACCAATAAAACCGATAACGAAAACCGATCCGCTATAAAAAACCGTTAAGTGCCCCGTTAGAAACCGATACCCATTAGTTTGAAAAAGCACATAACCGATATTATCGGTTATGGTTCAGTTTGGGGTCAAAACCGACCCAAACCGACCCATGCTCGGTCCTAGTGTGTTGGTTTGGCAAGCAGGAGGTACCGAATTAATCACAGTTTTTCAACTTTTTAGTTAGTTGGTTTGAAAAGAATGTGAGGATGTAATTTAGAAATTAGTGGGGATCGATAAATTAAAAAAAGATTAATTTCAGTAAATTTAATTTGTGTAGAATAGAAAATATTGGCATGAGTTATTTGTTTAGAAGAGTTCTGTATTTATAGTTTATTTGAAGGAGGTTAAAAATTTAGTTATTTAATGGATATATTTTTTAGAAAAATTAATTTTTTAACTTATGTTAACATAAAAATAAAAACACTTTTCCTCACCATAGAACCCCGCTTGTTTTGCGTGATACCCACCACGTCGTGGTGTTATGGGTTAGTGGCTGAGAACAGTGTGGTGTTATGGGTCATGGAGGGCTTCCTCATATAGGTAACATGCGTCATTGATTTATTATTTTTCATTTTTTGTCAATCAAGTAAACAAATCAAAGCGGGTCTTAAAATTCCTTATCATGAGGTGTTATGACTATGAGTCTTCAGTCACGAGGTAGTCATGCCGATGTAGCAGTCATCCCGACATGACTATGAGTATTTTCAGGCACGATACAATCATACAAGTGGCATTATGACACACACAAATGATTTGAGTCAACTAAAACCTATATAACTTCTCGCATGGATTTATGCAGGATTGAATGTCCGATAACCGATCAAAAACCCTATTTGCTAGTCTAAGATTAGACTCTTATCATTTAACTCTGGAATAGACAAAAATTCAAATATGCGGCTATTTTATTACCGTTTGCATTCGAAGCATGTACAATGGTTATGATTCATATGGTCTATCATTTTCCATGTGGTTTTATACCTTTCTAATAAATTCTTTAACTTATGTTCCTACTTAATTATTATATTGAAATATAAGTGTTAAAAATAATATAGAAGAGTGAGGAAAGGTAATTAATATTGTTTAGTTAATTGAAGGATGATCGAGAAGGATCTAGTGAATTATAAATATTGTTGTTTATCATTGTTTTGCGCTTTGTAGTTATAAGTTTTTGGTTTATTTGTTTCTATAAGCCATGTAAGGACTTTGTATTTTATTTTTATTTTTCAACCTTTGAGACATTTTTATAATATATTTTGTTTTTAAAAAAAATATCATTGTTTTATAACTTCAAATTAAAATAATATATTGCTCTTAATTAGACGTTGAAGAAAAGTATTTACTAATTTCTCATAGAGGTTGAAAATAGCTTCTCGCCTTCTCCAATATCATATTTCAAAATGGGCCAAAAAACAATTAGCCCATTGCAAATTAAGCCCATAGAAATCTGTTAATGCAGTAGGCGATATGAACAAAACTATAAGAGCATCCACAATACGATCATTACGCGAACTCGTTTTAGAGCACAAATACCACCACCATGAGCTTGTTGCTCGTTATTACCGTTGCAACCTACTCATCATCGGGCTCGTTATGGAGCACCTTGTGAAGTTGGTAATGAACTGATGTGGCTTGTAATAGTTTTGTTTCTTTCTCAACGGTTATTTAAAAGAAATTGATGTTGACATTGCGGTTATTGATAACAGTGGCGTATGTTATAATTGCGGACTGTAAATGATGAGTATTTGTTTGGTTACAGAAAAAACCCTCTTTTTTCAGAAAGATTTTATGAGAAAAATTAAAAAATTGAAAATGCATTTGGTTGAGCCAATTTTCCTAAAAGTTTTCTAAGAAACGAGAATCCCCAATTTTCTCTTTTTACATGTTATCATGAAAACAGGTTTGGGGTTGTTTCTAAAATTTTACTTTAATTTCTGAAATTTGCCTAACTCCAACTTAATCTCACATACAAGTCTCATCTATCCCTCCCAGCTTTATCCTCCTTGAAAGAATGGCTCCTTCCTCGTATGTTCTAATGAAGTTTAAACTATGTTTGATAATTGTATTATTTGCAAGTATTTGTCACTAATGAGTTAAACCACCATTAAGCCATCTGTATAGCATTGGGAGAGGCATCGGGTCAGGTAGACCAAAAACATCCATACGCCCTCCCTCCTTCTCAATTTAAGTAATCCGATCAGATAAGAATTCCAGGTTGGTGATCCTGAGCTTTCCTCCCCCCTCTCTTCTTTCTCTCTCCTCTCTCTTCATCTTTCTCTCTCTTATATATATGGGGTAAGATTGAGTTAAATAATACTAACTTTTGGATTGAAAAGGTGAATAGAGAAGAAGATAATATAATGTTCATGCAACATTCAGGTTAGGTAACGTAAATTACATGCCATGCTTATGGTTTTAGAGATCATCATTTACACGTAAGGAATTAATAGA
Organism: Drosophyllum lusitanicum; assembly: GCA_032274825.1. Classification (NCBI taxonomy): domain Eukaryota; kingdom Viridiplantae; phylum Streptophyta; class Magnoliopsida; order Caryophyllales; family Drosophyllaceae; genus Drosophyllum; species Drosophyllum lusitanicum. The sequence continues at coordinate 4,276 of JAUEJL010052399.1, forward strand.
TTAATTTTAGGTTATGATTAGCCCCTCTTGGAATAGTACATTATAATTTCTTATATTAGAATTCAAATATATATATGTAACTTATATGTGTATGGCGTGCATAGAATAGATGTATATATAGTAATACATAACTTTGAAATGTTTCTTTTATTTGAATCATTGAATTTACGTTGAATCTTATATTAAATTTTTGGTTAGTTTTATGTTCAGGTAAGTTACATATTGTATTATTTCAAATAATAAAAACCGACAGAAAACACATCGAAACTTGTTTTTTTTAAAATAGAAAAGAAAAACTTCATCATTTTTAATTAAACATATTTTCTAAATATTCTAAAGAAAATTGAAAACGAAAACTCAGCACATTTGAATTTTAGAAAAAAAAATACTAATTTTCTAGAATTTTTTTTCATAGAAAGTGAAAATTTTAAAAATCTGTTTGGTTGATACTTTTTTCTACAATTTTTCAAAAAAAAGGAGTTTTCACTTTTCCAATTTCCTGGAAAATTAGAAAAGCGCATATCCTTTCTTTTCTATTTTTGTTTCTAAACATGTTTTCTAATTTTTTAAAATTGAAAATGAAAACTTCATCGTTTTTACCAAAAGCGTTTTCTAAATTTTTTACAAAAAATTAAAAATGAAAACTCCACCCATTTTCTAGAAAAAATTTCTAAGAAAGCTGAAAATAATTTTCCATAACCAAACGTAACCTTAATTTTCAGAATTTTTAAAGAAAATTGAGTAACAATTTTCCACGACCCAAGCTCAACCATCCACTTAATCCAAGTTTTTCACTTCTATCTGGTTTTCTAATTAAATTCTAGTCTTAATAATTATTAAACATTAAAGAAATTATTATTTCTAGCTAGAACTAAAAAAAACAAATCTAGACTTGAGAAATATGAAAGAAAAAAAAAAGAAACAAGACTTGAATAGAACAAGAAATGTACGTATAATAGATGGGATTTAGATTAATGTATTAAAAATAAAAACCATATTAATTTAGTGATGCTAGTTGATGTTGAATTTGATGATGTTGATAATTAATAATGTTAATGCGAAAAGTGTTTTATTTGTGAAAAGTACGAGGAGTAATTTCTGCCATTAATTAGTTTTTGATCTTGTGGTTCACATTAATCATAATTAATATTTTTATATAATTCAAAAGGATAAACTAGTAAACACAAAAATTTTCTCCTTCCTCTCTCTAATTAATTTTTTTCTCTTTCTATAAAAAATTTCTAGATTTGTAAAATTTAATCTATTTTATTAGTAATACGATGTTCATTACCAAACACCACCTACGGTTACAAATTTTCCGTTATGTATACTATGTTCATTAGTGTACACAGCCATACCCAACAGTTATCAAACTCACTATTAATAAACTTTTTAAACCGTATAATTCGAAGTTCAATAGTGAATACGTATACTAGGTTTTTTTCTAAAACAACAAATGTTCAATCTTGAACCCATAACAAACATTTTTATCAACCATATTAACATGTGTTCAATATTAAATATATGATATCTCTTTAAAAAAAATACACAAACAACATTTTACCAGAGAACTAAAAAAAAATTGTTCAATGATAAACAAGTATAAAATAAACTTTATAAACAAGTTATACATTTATTCAATGATAAACATGTAGAAATCTGTTCGGATTCAGCAACAAACAAAAAACTTATCAAAAGCAGATTTGAGGGCGGCGACGATGGGGTCTTTGAAGGGGGCGATGGTGGTGAGCAGTGCAGCAGTGACAATGTCTTTGAAGGCAGCAAGAGGGCAGCGACGGCTTTCGGTCCTAGCTAAACCCTAACCGCTGCAATCGTAGCTAAACCGTAACAAACGCCATGCTTCCATCGTAGCTAAACCCTAGCCGCTGCCATTCTTTCCGTCAAGCCCAGATCTAATGGTAGGCTTGCGGTTGTGAGTCGTGCGGCGGCGACGTTGAAGGATGTGGCGAGTTAGAGGCGGTGATGCAGCGTTTGTGGTGTTGAACGGAAAACAAATCAACGGCGGCCGGTGACAACTGCTAAACTTCGCCGGCGATGATTTTGAGGTTAGCAAAAGGCGGACGACGGTGGTGGGTTTATCGTCTCCGATGACGTGGTGGGGGTTGGGATGTGGTGGTGGTTGGTTTATCAACTCCGACGGAGCTACGTGTTTCTGGCAAGGCCGGCGGTGGTTCATCTCCGATAGGGCTCCGATGATGGTGGCGCGGCGGTGGATAACAAAGGAGTTGGAGAGAGAGTTGGCTGCTGTGAATTTAAGAGTAGGGTTTCAAAAAGAGACTTTTATAAGAGTAGGAGAGAGAAAGAGGAGATTAAATGGTGAATTAATAATGGTAAATATTATTTTAGGGGTAAATGTCTACTTTACCCTTTTAATTTAATTTAATACTTCGTAAAGATACACTTTAATTATTAAAATGCCACATATCATCCTAGCCTTTAATTAAATGATCGGATGGTTATAAATGTTTCTCGCACTTTTCGCAAATAAAATGCTTTTCGCATGAACATTTCTCTGTATATATATGTATGTATGTATGTATTGATTGTATTAATGTTGAGAATAATATATAATATATCTTGACGATCGATGTTTTTGTTGAGGATTTTACTATTTGCGCGCGGTCATGATGTTGATTATGTTAATGTTGATAATACCAATTTGGATGATATATGGTAATGTTGATGAAAGTAATGTATATTGTGACGCTAATGTTGATTAGAATAACGTAGATATATATAGTGTTGATGTTAATTTTAGTTGAGAATATATATGATCGATGTTTGATATATTTGACCCAACACATTGGAATCAACTCGATATCGAACTTGTTCTAGTTGAGCTTTATTGAGTTCAAGCTCAAGCATAAAATTGAGCTCGCAATATAAACCAGTCGAACTCAAGTTTATAAAGGCTTGGGTCGAGTAGTTATCGAGCATTATACAATACATATAGATGTGTATGTAACTGTATATAAAATCGAATTTTTATTGACGAACTTTGTTAGTGTTAGACATACAAAGTCGTTTTATGATATTTCTTATTAACTTAGGTTGTATAAAATTATATATTAAAAACAAATTTATATAGAACAACTTTTTAAAAGAAAAACAAAAACAGTTACTAGAAAGAAAGCATACACGAAAAGCCTCTCTAGTTTCTTCTACAAACAAACTCTAAAACCACCATTAATCACTTCTTATGAAGGGCCAGTGAAGATAGAATAGAAGAGGCTACTGAACTTAAGAATGCAATAAGAAGGAATCCAGCAGAAACATAAGCCATGTTGAAGAAGTTATCAAGCTTTGATCGAATCTGAGAAATTTGTGGATCGCCGATCGACTCTAGAAAATCATCTAACTGATCAAGATTTTTCTTTAAATCATTTGTAGCACCAAATGCTGCACCAACACCAGTAGCTAGTAGAGATAATAGAAGCTGTAAAAATAAATCAAACAAGTAAACAACATAAGATTTGGTGTCAAAGTATCAACGTGATTTCTACTTAATTTACCAGTAAATATCAACAAAAAAAAAAGTACTTCTAATGCATGTTTTTACTTTTATGGAATTAAGTTAATTATTATAGAATCAGCAGATCGATGCAACAGTTGGAAGAAAACTAACTTTGTCGCAGTAAAAGATGATGTTAGGGAGCACATCGCTAGTTGTTAAACTTTTACCCATGGTTACTTGGTAGATTTCTAAGGGTATTTGAACACATGTGTATGCAAAACCTACCACTATAGCAGACATCATGTACCTGCATGTTCACAGATAAATGTTTAAGTATTTAATTGTCTGTGTGTTTATATTATAAAGAGAAATTAAAGAAAGAGACCAAAGCCCTGAGCAAAATTAGGAGTTAATTAAAAGTCTCGATCATTTTTTAATTTTCTGAAGTTTTCTTTTTTGGAAAATTTGAAAGAGAGTTACGTACCGATAAGCATAGATATCGCTGAAGTGGATTTGGACGTCTCTATAGAGACCTTTGATGGTTGAAGTGTTGGATGCTAGAACGATGAGTGACACCAAGAGGCATATCCAAGTAACAACCCTAATAGATAACGACACAATGGCAATCACTTGCACGTAGCTTATAGGAGTACTAGTGTGAGAAGTTTGGGTGTGGGAGTGATCATTTAGGATTTCTGCCTGACTATGATCTTCGGTACTTTCAGGCATCACAGAAAGCTGAATCTGGGTTTGAGCATGGGGCTCATCGGGTTGAGACTGAGGCTGTTGATCAGGTCGAGCCATTTCATTTGATATATGTCGATCAACTAGAATGTGTAACAGCTAGCCTGCTGTATATATGTTTATGTACGTATATTTAAACAATCAAGAAAGCCAATTAATATCAATATCTTTCACTTTCTTGAAGTTAGGTTCCAAGAACTAAATTCCAGGTTACATCATTAACTCCGTTTTAATAATTATATTATTATTATTATTATTAAGCTAGGTTAATTGGAGCTAGCTAGCCTCAATTTGTATGGAACAAGTAGATGTCAATGGAACAGCGTACGTTGTATTTGTTGTTTTACTTTGACGTCTCCGTCATATATACTTACAAACTATTAACAACCTTTTCGTATATATGTTTATCTAACTTATATATTGTGTTCGTTGTCCGAAGTAATTAATTATCTCTATACTTGTAATTAATCATTGAATTTGACTTTAATTTCCTTTGTTTATAATTAATTAATATCCTTATTTTCTAAGAAAAGTACTAAATTGTATATTCTAGGAGTCACTACCGCTACGTACGTAAAAAAAGAAAAAAAAAAGCGATCATGCCACTTTAAAGGAAACCGTGAGGTTGACTTCCTAAGTCAAAACTAGGTAATGCCTAGGAAATTAAGAATTCTTGCAAAACTAGGCCGGTAATATATTTAGGACCCTAATGAACTAATATGATTAATTAATAATTATGTAAATTAAGTTAAACATCATAACTCAGTCTTGTTTAAGAGCATCTTTAATTCATACAACTTTATAAGAATTTAATGGACTGTCACATCAACATTCCACTATCTACACAATTTTACTAATTAAGTCTCACAGTCCATTACATTCTATAAAGTTTAATAAATTTCCACATCAATATCATATATAAATATATTGTTGCATATATATATATATATATATATATATATGTATGTATGATAATTAATAAAAAAGGGCAAAACTTATTCACCACTTCATACAACTTCCATGTCATCATCCACACTCCATTCAACTTAAATTCAATGTCACATCATTCTCACTCAATCCTCATTATCCTCCCATTGAAGATGTCCTAAAAGGGAGATTAATAGTGAAAAACTTAAAAAAAATTGGAGGTATATATCAAAGGACTTATAATTTAATGGTAGTATTAGATGCAATGTCTCCCGTTTCATTATAAATTCAAGTCTCGCAGTAAATAAAATATATAGATTTAAAAATATGATTATAATATAACTCAGTGATGTGTGAAAGAATTTGACCCCTATCATCTTTGATAAATTTGATTTCTTCTAAATCTCGTCCTTTTCTCTTCTACCTTTTATACGTTTGTGTATATCATTTTTCCTTTTTCTCCAATCCAATCTCTTGTACAAGTGTTATATGCCATTTTTTTTCGCTTGGATCACTCCTCTTCTTTAATTCCCTTTTTACTTCTTCATATTTTATCTTTGCCTTGTCTATATATAACTATATAAAGTATAAATTTTTTTTTTGTAAAAGTTCAAGTGTGAAATAACTTAAGACTTAATGTTTAGTCAAAGTTTGACAAATTTAAGGACCTAAAGCTAAATACATTTGATAGAAAATTACTTAAAATTGTCAAGATTATTCTTTCACTCATTTGAGTTGGAGCAAAAGGTAGAAAATTACTTATGCTTCTTTATCTCGTGGGTATTTAACTGCTTAAAAGCTTATTAGAAAATTTATTTAAACTTTAATAATATAATAAGCTTTTCTTTTAAGTTCTTCTATACTAAATCTTATATAATTATTAGTATTTTATTATACAAATAGATAGATACGAGAGCACGGAGTGGTTCATGAGAGGGAGGAATGATGGTCGATCCCGCTGTGATCACCAGCGTGATCTGGGTCACGATGATGTGTTTCATGTGTGTAAAAATTGGTTTTAAAAAAAGTATTTGGCTTCAATTTTTTTTGTAATTAAACAGATGTTCGATATGATGAGTGTCTGACAAAGAAATATGTGTCGTTGAATGATCATCCAAACCACTCCACCGGCACTAGCCGGGGTGCCGGTGATGTTACATTGAGAGAATAAAATTAATATTAAAACATTTACGATGCAATATTATATGTTTTCCAAGAGTTTACTTGACAAGCTAATGACCCACATCAAGAGGATCTTCTAGAGTAGTGATCCTACTCAAAGACATATACACCGGATAAGTTGTGACCGGGTTTCTAGTGCTAAAGACTTGGGAGGTCTTGGATTTAGAGACACCCATTCTTTTAGCTTGTCCCTCCTAGCTAAGTAGAGATGAAGAGTTTTTATGAATCCAAATTCTTTTTGGGTCGGATTCTAAATGGAATTTACTTCTCTCTTTGCTCTTTCCTAACGACCTCAAAAGGTTCACATCCCTCACGGTTATGACAATCTTTACTCCAAGGATGTGATCTACTACTTCGGGGAGCTGGGTGGCAAATTAGTAACGGGGAGAACAGACTTTTCTGGCAATAAAAATGGGTGCTCTATAATAACGCTTTTTATATCTATCGCCTTAAAGAACCCTTCTCATCACATAGTTGTGTCTTTGAATTTATCTTAGATGGAGCATGAAACCTTGCCAAACTTAGAGAAGTTGTACAAATGAAGCAAATTTTATCTCTATCTATTTCTCTTTCCCAATTCTATTCAATGAAAGACTTGTTTATTATGACCCTAAATTAAGACGTGTCATCATACTTCGAGATGGAGACTTGTTGAGTTCTGCTTCTACATCCATGGCTCCATCTAGGTTAGTTTGAATGCAAGTTTAGAGTCTCGAGACTATTCCAGAGATTTAGGTTTGTGGTGGAAAGCTTACTCTAATGCCCTTGCTACTCGGGTAAAGTTGTTTTGTAGGACTTGCAGTCACATACCTGTTTGGACGACCTATCACTTTGTGGTTGAAGCTGTCGAGCACAACACATAGTACTTTTTTTTATCACCATTTTAAAGTTGTTTGGTTCGTTCTTTGTTATCCATTCGTCTTAATTGATCATGCAAGGGGTCAATATCCTCTTGCGTAAGCTGTATTTTGGATTTGGTTTCATCTAAGGCCGACCAAATTTTGCTGCATAAGTCAATTGCAAAGGTTGATATTGTTTAAATAAAATTACCTTAATAAAGATGAGTGATATTGCCTAAATAAAATTGATTTTTAACTAAAAAACCCAAACCACCCTAAATAAAACTAAAACCCGATCAATATATTGTTGTTAATCGATAGAGACTCAAAAGATGTTAGAATGAACAAGTACTTGAAATGTTAAACCAATCACCACAGCGTGAATGCGTGATGAATGAACATTCAACAACATGACCCCGTAGACTATCCTCCTCTGTGAAAATCTTAACCTCTTGACATATTCATGTAATCATGTGGTCAAAGATACGAGTGAAAAGTTCATCGTCTTTTTTCAAATGGTGGTTGGTGATAATTTCACATTAATATCTTGCCAAGCACAATAAAAATGGTTGATTTAACTATTACTCCCTTTATATATGTGGACGGAATAATAAAAGTCATACTTGACAATTTTATGTTGTGTAGAGTCAAAGTCAAAGTCGTCTCCTACGGCAACACCATCTAGGGTTCGGTGGTTCCCTTCAGCGAAGACCATTTTTCCTTTCCATCAGAGCAACCAGTTCGCTTGCCGCGGAAGGTCCTTTCTTTCTCCCCTGTTCTTCGTATGCTAATAGTAAAATGTCAGTTTCAATTGGCATTTTTATTATTTATTTATTTATCTTAAAATTTTACTTCAGTTAACAATGATTCGGCTTGGTTTATATGTTTACATTTCGAGTATACTTGCAATACTTAGATTAGTTTATGAATCGCATTTAGAAGAACAACTAGGGCAGCGTTTGATAGTAATACGGTACCTTACTGATTGATATAAGTAACGATAAATGCCTACTCAAAATTTATTGCTCTTTGATGGTTGTTTATATCTGAAAATATGATGATATATCAAAGGAATACTAAATAATTTAATTAATTTTAATGGATTCCACCTCTTAATTTGCTTCTGTTTTCCAAGTGGTCCTTTCAAATCAGTAACTTAAACAACATACTTACATCTTTATGCATTGCTATCATGGGCGGACCCAGGATTTGAAATGAGCGGTGGCACCATTGAAATGGGTGGGTGGTAGCACCACCTCGAAAAAATAAAATTTACACTACGAAAAATCGAAATTTACCCTATGCGGACAAAATTGGTTGGTATCCCGTGCCACCACTGGTCTCCACATAGATCCGCCCCTGGCTATCACCATCTGTTTGCACTCATTGATTAATTATAACCAGCAGAACTGTTTGAATTCATTCCACTTTGATTAACATTACTGCCTTGCTGCAAATTTGCCGCTACACATAATATTTTTGCTCTCTGATGGATATTTTATATATTTAAAAGAAATATGAAGATGGGCTCTAGTAAAAACAGCAAAGCACACTTTTTTTCTAGTGTATTGAGTTGTTTTAAGTTCTTGGGAATTATATATATAGGACTGTGAAATGTTGTATTATGTATTGTGCTGATGATGATACCTAACAAAACAATCCATTTTTACAGTCAAATGTTCTACATCATTCATATTAAACAAATAATGTGGTCTGAATTGTTTCATTTATTCTCCAAATTCTTTGTCAAAAACCATTTATCAAATTGAATTCATTCTAATTTGGTTCGGTTTAAATTTTAGGTTTTCAAATTACATTCGAAAACTCAACACCTCTAGTCGCGTATAGATGGTTGATTAATCATTTAAAATAAGTTCTAATATAGATGGTTACTTTTATTCCTAAAAAACCAGACCAGTTTAATAGGTTTTCTGTTTTGAATTGTACTTAAATCTAAAACCCTGAAGAGTTGAATGTTGGTTGGAAAGTTAGGTTAAAAATTTATATGAATATTGGTTTGATTAAGAATGCACTCATGTTGACGGTTGACATAGACTGGTGGCCAGGTACAAAAAAAACAAAAAAAACTGTACGGGCCTTAATGGGATTTATTGATAGTAATAACTTACATCCAACCATATATGTTTACTTTTTATATACATAAACACTAGACTTTTAGGATAGTAATAACTTACATCCCAATATAAACATTATATTAATTAATAGGTGAATCTTATTATTCTTATCTATATTGATCATGTTTTAGGTGGCTTGGTGTACCCTAATTACTTTAATAACAAATATAAGCTTGCGTTCACTTTAAGAAAAATTCTTTATTTTTAAAAAAAAAATTAGTACTTATTCTTAATGTTGATTCTTGGTTAGTTACTTAGCATATATGAATTCCTGGTTTTTATCGTTGATTCTTAGTATGTATAATCTTGATTCAAAGTATTTGTTCTCTAAATTATAGGTGCAAAGGGGGACAATTGTGACTGAGTGTTCACTAACAAAGAGAAGGAAAAAAAGAAGAGAGAAAAGACAATCAGGTACTATCTTTTTATGGGTTGTAGTTGATTTGTGATGATAGGATGTTTCTTTGGACATAATTAATATAAAAAGTTAAACGTTGTTCATGTTAAACTTGCTATTTGATTTGATTTAGAATTGTTATGAAGTTTTGATGATTTAGACATGTTTCTTTAGTCATAGTTGGTTTAAGAAATAGCCCGACCCATAAACTTTTTACTCTCATTCAATGCCTAATATTCCCACTTTCTTTTTAATGAAATAAAACATAAACACATATTAAAAGACTTGATTGTGTTTATTATTAAAGACTTGATTGTTTCTTTTTAATGAAATAATGTATGAATCTTGAGTTAGTTTGAATAATCTTAAAAGACTTGATTGTATTTATTATTAAAGATAAGTAAAAAATTATTAGATTTTAGTTTTGTGTTTATTATATATGATAAGATGGATTGTAGTTGATTTGTGATAAGATGTTTTTATACATTATTTATATAAAAAGTTAACCTTATTAAAAAGTACCTAATTAATTATGCGTTAAAACAGTTATGACAATCGATAAAAGTTGGTGTGCATCTAATAGACGTAACTCTAAAGAGTTTTTGGACGGTCTAGCAAGTTTTATGGAGATCGCGAAGAATTACATCAACGAAGAAGGGTTGCTAAGTTGTCCTTGTAGAAAGTGTTTAAACATGTCTTGTCACCCACTAGATGTAGTAGAGGGTCACATACATGCGAAAGGGTTTCAACGGTCATACACTCAATGGGTTTTTCACGGTGAACTAGCTGCTCCTCGAGTTGTAAATGAGGTAGCTTCAGCGACAGAAGAGACGACTAATGTCATGAATGACCTTATTGGGGAACAAAACACAAATCACGCGGTAGTAGATGAATGTGGAGATTGTGGTGGTGATCCTCCTCGTCATGGGCTGGATAGGATAGGCTCACAGTGCGAGTCATGTAAGCTATTATTTTCTTATTTTTTTATCATTACATTCATGTGTTATATTCTAATTTCTATGTTCATGCAGCAAACATTGGGAGAGGGATTTCGATTAGGCAAAATCTTGAATTGGCTCTTGCTAAAAATGGGATGAAGCCTCTTCCTGTGCAATTCGATCATACCACCGAAAAAACATATAAACCGATAGGTAAATACGGAGCCATGATGGCGACTCTCATAGGGAATTTGGTTAGTGGCATTATTCCTCCTTACTATCAAACTTGGGAAGAAGTTCCTCCCGAACAGAAGTCCCTAATACTCCCGCGGATCGAGGTAAATGTATATTCTATTTTGCTTACGATTAGTTTCATAGATAGTGTTTGATGTGTTTATTTGGCCTTTGTAGTCGTATTTTGATCTTCAGCCTACCACACCCGATTATGATCAAATTCTTCAGGTCATAGATCGTCAGTGTGCAGACTGCTTTGCCAATAGCAAGTGCAAGTATAAGAAACTGTTTGATATGCATGGCGGTTATAACAACATTGATAATGCGAGGAGAAACCCAGAGCCACGTTTGACACCATCGACATGGAACAAACTTATCGACGATGTTTTCCTTGATCCACAGTGGAAGAAACAATCCATAAAGAATTCGGGAAATAGGAAGAAACAAAAATATCCAAGTTTCTATGGTACATCTTCGTATGTGAATTCAAGATACAAAAAGGTCAAATACTTGAACTTTACTTTGTTATAAATGTTTTTAGTACGCTCATTGTTTACTACTAATAATTTGTATTTTGTTTTTATAACAGAAGAATGCAGAAACTAATGAAGTGTTGGGGATAGTTGAGAACTGGCACGATATGCAATACAAGGAGAGACGGGGATGGGCGAACGAAGAAGCCAGACTTACCTATGTAAGTATATGTATAATATCGTATTAGTTAATTAATGCATTAATTGTTTGTGCTAATTAAATACCATTATCCTTAAAAAAAATGCAGAAAATGTTGACTGCGAAGAGGATGACTCAATCATCTTCTTGTTCTTCCGTTAACGAGCAAGAAATTGCTGCAAAGGTAAAACATCTACACTGTATTTAAATTCATTATTATTTGGGTTCAAATGGGTCGACCTTAAAACTCTATGTGTTAATATTTTTAAATTTACGTGTATAATTATATACATAATTTGAAAAAAAATGTTGAATAATTTGAAATCAAATGATGATAATGTATAAAATATTGTACACATAAGTACAAAACTGTTTTGACCCAAACCTATTTAATACTTATAGAATGACCCATTATAACCTGAACCTATATTGACCTGTATAAGAATAGGTTGAGGTTGATATAATATTTTGGAGCAATTAACTTTATTCTTGAAAATCTATTAACAAAACAAATGCATTAGGTGTTTGGGGATCAACACGGCCATAATGTCGATCGCGGCCAAAATCTGAAGAATATGTCCATCGGCTCCTTTTTTCCATCTTCGTCATCAGCCACCTCGTCACAACCACCGCTCACAAATGTGCAAATTAAAGAAATCGTGCGGGAAAACAACAAAAAATTAAACCGCAAGTGGACAAATCGATTTCAAAAGTGGGTTGCTTTGGTTTGTGAAAAAAATCCCGACTTCCAAGTCCCTCCGTTAGATAGTAACGATGATGATGATGATGACGAGGATGAGGAGGACGACGAAATTGATGGGGACAGGAATGCTGCCGACTAGGTACATTTGGTTACTAGCGTTGTTGGATTTGGTTTATGTTATTGATACATTTTAGTGTTGGTACACCTGGTTAATTTAGATTAAACTTGACTTGATTTCTTTTAGATTATCGTGTTTTGATAACATGCATTATGTATTTGGTAAGTCATTTTATTTATATTAGTCATAGTGTGTTTTCGCTATGTAATTGTAGCAATATTTGTAGCAATATTCACGCTATTAATTTGGGATTTTGTAGAATCTACCAAATTATAAATGGGTAAATTATGGAAAAATGGAAAAACAAAAAGTAAAAAAAAAAATTCAATTTTAGCGACATGTCATCTCAAAAGCTAAAACCAGAAAGTAATGGTGAGAGGATAGCGATGACAAGGTCGCCGAAGAAATACAACAACGAATAAAAACGATATGTTTTTAAATATTAGCGAAGACGTCGTCGTCGCAAATGTACACACAATATTATATGTGATATTTTTTATTTTTAATTTCTGCGACGACTTCTTTTTCTTGTCGTTGCTATTTTCTTATAAGAGACAAACTTTTTGCGACAACTGTCGGCGCTATTTTGCAATGCGACGACCTACGTCGCTTTAGCAACGACTTTTGTCCCGCAAATAAGTCAATTTCTTGTAGTGAATATGTGTTCTAATTATACCCTTTTGTTAGTTATGACACGTGTCATCTTCATATTTCTTCTTACCTTTTTTACTTTAAAACTGTTTTTATTTGAACCCAACTATATATATATAGAGAGAGAGAGAGAGGAGGGTTATGCGAAAAGTGCTTTATTTGCTAAAAGTGCAAAAATTAATTTTTTGATCTTGTGTTCCACATTAACCATAATTAATATATTTATTTAATTTAAAATGGTAAATTAGTAACACAATTGTTTTCTCTCTCCTCCTCTAATTAAATTTTTTCTGTTTCTATATGAAACTTTTTCTAGATTTTTAAAATTTATTTTATTTTACTATTAATACGATGTTCATTACTAAACATCACCTATGGTTACAAATTTTTCGTTATGTATACTATGTTCATTAGTGTACACACCCATACCCAACGGTAATCAAACTTATTAATAAACTATTTTATACTAGGTTTTTTCCTAAAAACAACAAATATTAATTCGTGAACAAATAATATATCCTTGTGTTCACTATTACATACATGATTTCTTCTCAATAAAACCATACAGACAATCAAAAATTACCATTGAACTAAAAGAACAAATAATATATACTCGTGTTCACTGTTAAAAACGTGATTTCTCTTCAAAACCATATGGACAATAAAAAATTACCATTGAACTAAAAGAACAAATAATAGATCCTCATGTTCACTATTAAGGGGGTGTTTGTTTTAGCTTATCAAGGGCTTTTTTTTAGCTTATTTTTTTCGGCTTATTTTTAATGAGTCCGTCTTATTTTCTTCTTGTAACTCATAATAAACTCAAAAGTCAGAAAATAAGCCGGAAAAAACTAGCTTATAAAAAATAAGCCCGGAATAAGCTAAAACAAACACCCCTTAAATACATTATTTCTCTTCAAAATCCATATAGACAATCAAAAATTACCATTGAACTAAAAAATTCTTGTTCAATGATAAACAAGTATAAAAATTCTTGTTCAATGATACACAAGTATAAAAATACTTTATAAACATCTTATACAAATTTTGTTCAATGATAAACATGTAGAAATTGTTCTTGTTATATAGCATAGTGGGTTAAAACAATAAAGCAAAAAAATAGATAGAAAACATTAGTTTGAGGGCGGCGATGACGTATTTGAAGGCGGAGATAGGACGGCGACGGTGACGGCGGCTGTGAGGGAAGCAACTCAGATCTCAATGCTGACCACAAATATTGAGAGAGCGTAAAGAAGATTTAGGGTTAGTGGATCAATCTATTGTCAACACCGCACATCTGTAAAAGACCACCGTCAGCAACTTTAAAGGCGACGATGGTGTCTTTGAAGGCGGCGATGACATCCTTGAAGGTAGAGACCCGAGACGGCGATGCGATTGTGGTGGTGAGCAGAGCGTCGACGGTGTTTGAGGTTGGGGTTTCGCCGCTGCAATGGTGGTAGATGTTTAGAGCCAAATGCAGCGATGGTGGCGATGCTGTGGCGTCGAAATCATCGACCGAAGAGAGGGGGACAACTCTGAAGAGTGTATGTTTTGAAAGCTTGACGATGAAGGATGTGAGAAATCGTTGAAATCGTCGGTTGTGGGTGGGGTAGAATATGAATTGTAGTGGCGGTGGGATCTATGGGAGGCAACAGCAAGATTGATTTGGGTTTAATTAGGGTTAGTGGTGATTGGGGATCGATAGTTATAGGATAGAGGAAAGAGAATATTATATTTTAAAATGTCTAATTTACCCATCTTACCTTTAAATGAGTACCATTAATGTTTAATTTAATTACAAAAATACCACGATTCATAATAACCATTGATTCAATGATCTAAAGGCCACAAATGCTTTCGCAAATAAACCCCTTTTCGTATGAACCTTTCTCTCTATATATGTGTGTGTGTGTATTACATTATTCTGTAACGATTTATCATTGCTCTTACTTATTATCATATACGTATGATCAATCTTCAAATTCAGTATGGTTTTGTATCGAGGAAGTTTCCAGGAGGTTCATAATTACAAATGGCGAAACAACCCGGGGTGTTGGTGCACATAACCTTAGCACATCCGAGTTTGACCGATGTTTTCCAGACAACTTGAGTATAATGTCCGCACATCTTCCCCTCTTGGCATGTATTCGTCTCATAATCGTAGTAAGGTTTCTCTGAAGCCCAACCATACACCAAACCTGTAGCATTAAGGTCTGGTCCCCCCAAACCCACATTCTCTCCATATTTGTTAGTCGTAGAATGCATCAACGCGCAATCGTTTTTTCTTTGTTGGGCAAAGTCATTTGCAAATTTAGCAACTTCTTTGTCCCAACGCATAGGTGGTAAACCGAGCTCTTTCCTAATACGATTATGGGCAGTAACAAAGTCTTGTGGTTTAGTTTGGGCTCGAGAGGAACAGGAGATTGCCATGATTATAGCGAATACGAGTGCGATATTGTGCAGATTCCTCATTTTATCATATAAATCATGTAGCTTTTGAAAAGATGCAGGTTTCTTTGGAATCAATTAGCTGATATGAGCATAAATGTATGGATTAAATACAATTTGGATATGGATGAAGTAGAAAAATCATAAGCAAAAACTACGGAACAATTACGGGAATTAAAGAGGAGTTTGAAAAGACAACCGCAAGTAATACCTAAACATTAGGAGAAATTCTATATATGACAATATCAGCAAATATAGTGAACCATTGTTCCCGGAGAGCGGATCATGTTGGGAAAAACTCGTAGTTCTATTAATTAATACGTAGTTACAACAAATAGATTGAATTAATCAAATAAATAAACGGATGGGTAATGTTGTGTTAAACACGGTTCTCTTAAAACAGATTGACCTTTGTTTCTCGGGGTAAAACAGACGTATTGAAGCACACACTGACGGAGTTAACCTACTTGCTTAAAAGATTAGCTTAACCGTTCATGTGAGATCGACATAACTTACTCTACTTTTTGTGGAGTTGAAGAGGATGAAAACTAATAGTCGACTATGTTGAGGTAACAAGTGAGGGTGAATGGGTGATGACTAATAGGTGGACGAGCAATGGTGGTCTTCATCGGTGATGCTTCACCCATCAATTAAGTTTTCATGCTTCAACAACTAACATATGAGATCAAGATATGGTGGTGTCTTCCTCGAGTGTCGACCAATCGCAAGATAGAGACAAAGGGATGTTGGTTGAATGGGTTTAGACCATGGGTTTAATGCTACGGGTCGACCCATCCATAACTTGGAGTGTTGTTCAAGTCACATGTTTATCTGCTGGAAAGTTTCCTATTTTTATGGTTATGATAGAATAGGAATTGTAATCCAATACGTCTTCTTAGTCTATATATATGATA
>JAUEJL010052410.1:0-20652 GCA_032274825.1 Drosophyllum lusitanicum
CCGGAGAAAGAAATTGTTCATCATATACCATATAGGCTATTATTCATTCAGATCTTTGTATGCCACTCAGACTTAGTTAGTATTACTCTATTTATAATTTGCCTCTCAGGCTACTCTACTGCCACTCAGGCGTCTCTATCGCCACTCAGGCATCTCTATTGCCACTCAGGCAGGATGAGCCATTTGCTCGAATAAACATCATATTGATTCACACTAGGTCTGTTGAAAAGAACCGAAACCCAAAAAAACCGACTGACCTGTTGACAGTTCGGGTAGTTTGGTTCAGGTATTTCAGTTATCGGGACCCATTTTCGGTTATTTGGTTAACCCGTATGTAATTCGGTTCAGGTATCGGTTGACAGAAATTCGGTTTGGGTATAAAAAGAAATACCCGAATTTAATTTTTAAAAAACTGAATTGCTGCTTTGACTAGTAGATATTACAACTCATGTTCTACAATTTCTCCTACCGAACACGAACACAACTTCGCTATTTGTCGTTTGTTCTAGGACCGGCTTCAACGTCCTTTGACTTCAAGAGGTAATATATAGTCATTTTCTTTTCATCTTTGCTGGGAAATCTACTTCATTAGTTCATCGAGGAAGAGTATACAATATATATACATTTTTCTTTGAAACTTGTTTATTATTACGAATGTTTGGCCAAAAAAGTGTAATAAAAAATGCTATACAAAAATACCATCTAAATACTTGGCCAAAAAAAGTGAACAAAAAAGCCCCTAAATCGAGTATACCCGAAATTAACTAACCCGAACCGTACCCGAATTCTAACCGAACCTGATACCCATAATGTAGAATGGTTCGGTTATCGGTTAGATTATCTATACCAAAATATCCGTTATACCCGATCCGAACTATATGAAACCCGATGGGTATACCCGAAAAACACTCTTAATTCACACATTACCTCTCATAAAATATATAAATTTGTATATAACTCTTATTTTGACATCGCACACATCATCGTTGATATATGTATATTTATCACATTTGATGCCACACAAGCAATATTTATAACTCTAATTATTATCTTACTCTTTGATTTATCTTTTCATTGTAAAGATATATGTATCTCTGCATCTTTGCAGCTTCACTATTTAATTCTTCATCTCTTATTTGTCTTATGTTATATTTCTCTTTTATATTCATATATGAACATATAGACATATATAGTTCGTTATATTCTCTCATATTTCTATATATATAAATATACACACACAAACATATATGTGTATATATATATATATATATATATATATATATATATATATTTACTCTTATTTTTGACTCCCTGTTATGTATCTCTCAGATATACTAATCTTTTATATTATTCACGTTAACTCTTGAACTGTATAAATATATCTCTCTACATAATTCGTTCTCTTTATATAAATAGGGGTACTATCATCACATATTTAAATCATCATATACCACTCATATAAATATAATTTGTAACATTATTTAATGATGTTCTCCAAACTCTTCTCTTTTGTACTCAACGGTTTCCACTCTTATTCAATCACTCAAACTCATTTCTCAATATTTAGTACTTTATCACAACACTCAAATCTTAATGTAATCATGTATCTCTATTTCACGTCTCTCGTATATTTAATTATTTTCTTCTTCACGTATCTTTATTTCACATCTCTAGTGCATCTTTATTTCATGTCTCTCGTATGCATATAATTATTCATGTCTCTGATAATCTCGTATTCATCTGTGTACTTTTTCTAAATAACTAGTAGTACATCTATTAATATCAACAATTAATAGCAATCTAATAACAACTCCAACTTACAATCACAAGTAATTAACATCTCTAAGTACCGGGTTAAGGTACTCATCTGTGGTCCAATATATGCAACCATCTTCTAATAATGTCCTCTATCTGGGTTTAAACCTAAAATTACAACCCATACATTAACACATGAAAATCGATCAAAACAACACTCTGAGTGTCGGTCGCGACGCGACCGTGTAGTACGCGTCGCGTCGCGACGCTTGCGCAGTTCTACCATAGCTTCGTTTTATCACTTAAAACCATCAGATTTCATCATTTTAGATCGAAATAACAACATGAAATTGTTAATATATGTTCCTACACTGATTATATCACCAAATCATTCATAAAACCTTACATGCAACTCAAATCAAAGCTTTAATCATGCTTTCTCTTTCTAGAAAATAAGAACACAAGAGATTAAGGATTTCTAACTTTTGACCCAGAATATTAACACTTGTTTAGGTTGAATTAACACTTGATAACAGCTTCCAGATCAGATCCATCCACATGCAAAGCAAAATCTCTCCTTAATCTTCATTTTCTAGCACTTTCTCTCTCTGGATTCTCTCACACCAAGAACACACACTTTGTATGTGAATTTCCAGATTTGTAGATGGTGCTAAAAATCCCCAAAACCTTGATTTTGATCTTGAATATTAGATTGAACTTGCTTAATCTTCATTTTCTCACTCTAGAATGGTGTTTCTCTCTCTACTCTCTCTCTAACCTTCACCCACACACAAACTCTAGCACACATAAATGTGTGTTTGAGGTGAAATCACCTTTTTTATAGTGAGTGATTTGAAATGGGTACTAATACCCCTTATCCATTAACGTTTTGTCATTTTTAGTAACTTAAAGTTTCGCCCCTTATCTTCGATCATTAATAGTTTGACCTAAATGGTCAATCCTTAATACTCCATTATATAAAATAATCGCTTTAGATATAACACAATAATTTTCTAAATTTGGGGTGTTGTAAGGGGCTAAATTGATTATTGCTTCGGTCGAAGCTTGGTTTGAAGCCGAATCTTCATGAGTAGAGTAGGTACCCATAGGAACGGTTGGGATTACTGAACCATCAAGGGGTGATTGATTTTGTGCTTCATTTTCAGCTGTGTTTTTAGCTAAGTCTTCATTAGCGGTAGGAAGCTTAGATTCAATGGGTTTTACCCATTCATCATTGGTTGAAGGAGTGTGTGAGTTAGTTACTTATAACTTTCAATAGGATATTTACATGTGTCATTGCATAAATGGCTAGAATCAATTTTGTACTAGTATAAATAGCTAATTTATCTGTGAAATGAGTTAAGAAGTTAGTGGGTTATTATGTAACTTTGAATTTCTATGCAAGTCATTTCGACATCACTAGTTTGCTCTTCTCATTATCAACTTGAATGCTTCTTTGTTTGATTATTAATATAAATAAACATTAAAAATTAAATACTCGGTTGAATTCCATGCTTAGAATTCATATTCTAATATATATATAGGGTAATATTCTATATAGAACCACCTTTAAACATAGAACCTAAATTTCAAATCTCAGCCAATCATTTAAAAGAGTAAAAGAGGAATTGACAAATTCAAGGTTAACCCACACCTCTAGACTTCCATTTCTCTAATTTCCATTTTTAAAAGAATACATTACCCCTTAAACTTTCAAATTACCATAACTAATTCAATTTTGAGAATTTGAGAAAAAAATTATACCAATCTACTCATTTTTTAATCCTCTTTCAATCAAGATCACTCTTCACATATTTCAAAAAAAATTATTTTGAAAATGCAACCCAGATGAAAATGATAACCAAAATGTAACCCAAATGAAAATGATGAATAAAATGCAATCAAGATAAAAATGATAACGAAAATGCAACCTAGATGAGAATGATGACCAAAATGCAACCCAGATAAAAATGATGAACAAAATGCAACCAAGATGAAGATGATCACTTGGCTTGCATTGTTTGTCATCATTTTCATCTGAGTTGCATTTTGATCATCATTTTCATCTAGGGTGCATTTTGGTCATTATTGCCTTGATGTTATGCCAGAATTTTGGTGTGACGCCCCATTTTTCTAAAATAAATTTTTTTAGAATTTCTCAAAATTTTAAAACAAAATATCGTGCAACCAAATCTTTTGTCAAACAATACAGCGGAAGCAATAATAAAATTTAATTTCATATATAAAAACTTAAACAAGCTTGTAGGACTTCAAATCTTTTAATCCAAAACACACTGAAATTTATAACAAAATGGTTGCACTACTCGTGTCCATCCACTGGATCATCATCTCCACAATAAGAAATACCTGAAAAGGGTTAAAAGTATCTGACGAGCTATAAAGTTCAGCAAGTACTCAAACTCTGAAACTTGTAAAATATAAATTATATGAATAACATAATCTCCATTCAGCTTTGTTAAATACATAACATTTGCTCTTTACAATATCATATACTCTTAATATGATTTCTCATCATTCTAGATTGATCACTTATCTCATATTCTGTATTAATTTAGTATAATACATAAACACATCTCACTTGCTACGTTTCTCATATCAGTCTCACTAATTCGTATCCGTTACATTATAATACTTTCATCTTACTTATGGATTCATAATCACTTTGGATTCGCGGTCACTCTTTTGATTTCATTATGTGTCTCCACTTTGTAACCGATTAGTGGATCAGTTATTTGAACGATAATATATATATATATATATATATATATATATATATATAATATTATTTATTCATAATAATTGAATCCATACATTATTCAAATAAAATAATGACATTCCTGTCTGATTCTTCGGTTCTCAACTTGTATATAATTAATCATTCAATCATCATATAAATTCTCATAATTACTTTGAATCCCTTATCATCTCTTATGATTATATTTTCAATCTCTACTTGTTCTCGATTAATATTGGTCAATTTGAAGGGAATTCGTATACATACTTTACTTACAAAATTTGAGTTGTAACTCCATCTAATATTCGTGTATATATATATATATATATATATACACACACACACACACATATGTTCGTATACTTACTTTACTTTCAATATTCGAGTCTGCAAAATTACTTCGATATCGTATGATATCCGCAATACATAATTAAGTACCCATCTTCTTTACAAAATTGATATAAACTTATACTTTGCTGTCCTTCGAAGTATTTATACTTCTAATATCTTTTACTTATACCACACACACACACACACACACACACACATATATATATATATATATAAATTTCTTCGCATATTATCCTTCATTATTATATTTAATAATATATATACATTGTAGTATTGCACTACTCATTTGTACATTATTTACTCTTTAAAATTTATGTACTTAATATTCCTTCATTCTGAGCATCACCATTATTTATCTATTTAATTCATAATGCTAGAATATTATAATTCACAAGTCATACTCAATTAATTATTCTGACTTCATATTTCATAGACTTCTCAAATAATCACAATAAACTCGTAAATCTCAATGTATGTAATCATTTAGTTTACAACTACAAGTACCAGTTTTAAGGTACTCACCTGAAATGTATGTATCTTCTAACAATGTACCTCATCCGTATTTTAACCTGTAATGATAACCCATACATCAATGATCAATGCATGAAAAAGATCAAACAACACTGCAGTCTGCATGTCGGTTGCGTCGTGTCGCGACGCAGGCACAGCCCGATCCTCAACTCAAAATCATCAAATTTCTTCATTTTAGCTTGAATCAACAACATGTAATTGTTAATATATGTTCCTATAATGATCATATCACCAAATCATTCATGAAACCTTACATGCAACTCAAATTAAAGCTTTACCATGCTTTCTCTCTCTAGAATGATAAGAACACAAGAGATTAAGGATTTCTAACATTTGATCCAGAAGATTAACACTTGTTTGGCTTGAAATGACATTTGATATCTTCTTCTAGATCATATTCTTCAACATGCAAAGCAAGATCCTTTCTTAAACTAGAATTTCTAGCACTTTCTCTCTCTAGCTTCTCCCACACCAAGATCCCACACCTAATGTATGAAACTCCATATTTATGCTTGGTGTTAAAAGGCTTCCAAATCTTGTTCATGATGTAGAAATACCCTTAATCTTGCTTGATCATACTTTAATCTCACCTTCTCTCTCTAGAACGTGTTTCTCTCTCAACTTTCTCTATAATTTCTCTCACATACACAAGCTCCAGCACACACACAAGTGCGAGTTTGGGTGGGAAAAAGCTTTATATATAGTGAGCTTAGATGTGTGGGTTTTTGGTAATTTATGACCTGAAGTGACCTAGACGGGTTAATGGTTGAACCGGTGGACCCGATTTATGTTGACTGGTTTTGATCAGGTTTAGTAAATATTTTTTCTAAATTTTTTTTTAACCCTAAATCCCTTACTCACTTTTCAATGTCTCAAAATTTTTAATTTGGTTTGATTATGAACCTATGAAAATTATTGTTTGATGTTTGAATTTCTTTTTTTTTGTATTGTATGTTATGTTGCACTTGATGAATGTGTTTGGATTGATGATATTGTAGGTTTATGTTTATTTGTTATTGTAGGCAATGTTTTTCTTTAAGTTTTGCAATATATATATATATATATATATATAATTTTGAAAATTCTGGAAACTGGGTTAACCAGTCAGTTGACCCGTGACCCGGTGAGGAGATCAGATCAACTAAAAAACCGGGTTTTAAAACATTGCCCAAGACCTCCTTTTGTAACCATGAAGAGCTAACATTGTGCCAAATTACATTAGAGTCTACTTTAATTCTCCACCACCATTTAGATAATAATAATAATAAAGAAAGATTTAAAGCTTTTAAACTGTTAATACTTAACCCACCATTTTCTCTAGAAGCTAAAACCTTATCCCAAGCCACCCAACAAATTTTCAACTTATTAGCGTCGCCTCCTCAAAAGAAACGACATCTTAAGCTCTCAAGAAGACTCCACCTTTAATGACGACTTAAAAAGAGAGAAATAATAAGAACCCAATGCCCGAAGAAGGATTTACATAAAGTTATCCTGCCCCAGAATAGAGAAGATTTGATTTCCAATTCGCTAATTTGGATTTTAACTTATCATTAATCGGCTGCCTTGAAGAAACCCTACTCAATTGATAAACCAACTCGCAATTAAAAGGGAGAGAACCATAAGACAGTTTTATAAGGAAGCAACCTGGCTGATTTCTTGAGAATCAACAAAAACTCCCATAAGTATTGTTTTAGATAATTTGACTGTAAGACCCGAAGCGAGATGAAAGCATCTTAGAACTTGCATCAAGTTTACAGCATTTGTACCGGACCAATTACCAACGAAAATCGAATTATCTGCATATTGTAAGTGCGAAATGATATGACAATTATATGGAAGTGTCATACCATGGAATATCCCTTTGTTCACCGATTCTTGCATCGCTATGTTCAAGCCTTCCACCGTAATGATAAAGAGAAAAGATGCTAGTGGATCACCTAACATCGGAAGTTCTGAAGTTGGTGATCCGTATACAAGAATTGATACCCGAGGTGAACATAAGCATTCTCTAATCCACCGTCTCCATTCCTCACCAAAGTTCATTCGACTCGTAATCAAGTCAAGAAAATTCCATGTATATAGTAGTTCATAGTGCACATGTGCATCGCTATGTTCAAGCCTTCCACTGCAAGTTTATTGTTTGTGTTGCCTGTTCATGTGCATGTCAACTATTCTGGTGATGCACAATATAGCATTCGTGGTGCATCTATACTTTCACTTTGTACCATTTACAAATAATATAAATATTTATTTATTTATTTATTTTTGAGATTTTTTTATTTTATTTGTTCTTATTCACTCAACTGCTTCAATAACACCAAGATACAATGTACGATATATATAATATATAATATTTATTATTGGTGTGTATTTATACAGTTCTACTATGAACGATTGATAACGCTTTTTGACAACACTCACCAACAAAATAATTCATTAATTAAAAAAAAATTATGTTGAAATCCATGTTTTGGATGTCAAGCTTCACAGCATCATAACTGAAAGGATTTCGTATTTGTTCTTAATCTTTGTTGTTCCCAATTTGCCCCTTGTTGACTTTTTCATGGTTCCATGAGGAGTCAACTTCAGGGAGTTGATATTCATCTGGCTTCAGTGCCAAAGCAAAATCAGGCAATGTTGGCGCTGTTTCCATGATTCTGCACTCATTTTTCAATCAGATCAGTAAAATTTTCACAACAGAAATTTTAAAATAAATAAATAAATAAATAAAATCCAGATAATTAGTTACAAGTAAACACAGATTATATGTGCTAAGAATATGCATGTTACTAGAGTTGGCATCAGGCAAGACGGCCTGGTGTTGACTAGCAGGTCGTCAACACAGGTTCGCGGTTGAAACATAGTACTCTTTGTACGGATTGAAACATGCGGGGCCTGGTTAGCGTTATGATTAAGATACTAATCTAAATCTTGTGAAAAGGATGACTTACGAGGTTGAAAGCATTATAAATTAGACTTTGGACGGCTTTCAACCCAGGTTGACCCGTTTGATCCATTTGACCCGTCCCTTTAAGCTAAAATTTTGAATTGACCCGTTGGAGATAAAGACAACGAAAAGTTACCCGTTGGGTCCAAAGAACCACCTCTTGATGTCAAAAGTGGCTCATCTTGCAAATTGGAAGTAGCATACTAGTATTAATAATGCATTATTATTGTAATAACTAGACTTTTGTGTTCAGGAAGTATATAATATCTCATCTCATGATGCCTGAATAATAATTACCAATATATGTAAATATATGTATATATGCAGATAGACGTGTCAATAGGGAAGATCCCGATCTAGATCCGATTCGATCTGCTCCATTTATACGATCCAACCGGGTCCAAAATTTGGATCCATCAACCTAATAAGAGATCAAACAGGTCGACCAATTTACTTGGATCATTACATGGCTTGATCTAAGATCCAGATTGATGCATTTAAATATTAAACTACGCTTTCATTTTAACCACTACCATCCCCTTCAACCACCACCACCACTCGCTACCTCCTTCACCGCCATCAACACCCGCCATTGCCGGCTTGCCGCCCACTCTCATCATCCACCACCGCCCAGTCGCCCACCATCACCACCCACTCATCCCATCGTCATCTTGGACCCACCACCTACCAAAGGCCATTCGGCCACCACCATCACTGCTGCTGCAACCACTCATGTCCACCACCACTGTCACCATCGCTCGCCACCCGTCCCGGCCCGTCACCTCCTACTAGGGGCGAGCAGAAACTGGTCCAGACTGATCGACCTGGTTAGCCCAACCAATAAAAGATGGGGACCGGCCCAAATATTACATAACAGTCCAGTCTTTGGGTTCTGTTTTTACAAATTCCGGTCTGCCGGTCCGGTCCGGTCCAGTCCGAGGCAATGGAAAACCGAGTACCAGTAAGAAATCTGATAGAAAACTGATAGTGGTATATGCGTGTGTTATTAAATATGCATGTGCATTGTAGGCTTTAATACGAGTGTGTTGCATTAAATATATATTATACATGTGCGTATGTAATATACATTCATATATGTATGTAATTAAATATGCATGTGTGAGCTGTATGATATCTATAACTTATACACTACTTGGTGTCTATATTAATATGTATGTGTTGCGTTATATATGTATTATATATGTCAAACAAGAAAAGCGACGTACGAAAGAGAATAACGGTTTTCCGTCCCGGTTTTAACACCGGCAAAAGACCAAAACTGACTGATCAATTGTTGTCATTAATGAAGGGTATTTAGGGAAAATCAAGCTTCACTTATTAATGACAGTCCACCCGGACGCATATCACAGTTGGGTAAATATATAATAACCAAAATACCCCTATTACCGAGTCATTAATGATGTTATAAATAGTTCTAGCATGAAAAACAGTTCTCATTTGAACTTTTCCCCGTATATATAGGGAAAAGTTCAAACGATAATTGTCTTTCGTACGAGAACTGTATGTAACATCACTAATGACTCATTTAGGGGTATTTTGGTCATTTATATATTTACCCAACTGTGAATTGCGTCCGGGTGGACCGTCATTAATGAGCAATACTTGATTTTTTTTAAGTACCCCCCTTCCTCATTAATGAGTGGCCAAAAACTCTCAGCCATTGATTAATTTTAATCAAGGGTCAAGATTGGTTCTCACAGTTTCTCGTACGAAAAAACAGTTCTCGTTTGAACCTTCCACTATATGTAGGGAAGGGTTCAAACAAGAAACTGTTTTTCATGCGAGAACCGATGGAACCAATATTGGCCCTTGATTAAAATAAATCAATGGCTAATAATTGTAAGGGCTCATTAATCGCTCATTGATGACGTATTAATGAGGGGTATTTTGGGAAAATCAAGTCTCGCTCATTAATAACAGTCCACCCGGACGCAATTCATGGTTAGGTGAATATACTTCTCTTAAAAAATTCCCTCTTCAGGAAGTTCGCATTATCATTTACAATTACTCTGTCTTGTAGGGCATTTCTATGTAGCAAGAGGGAGACCCTAATCTCCTAAAACCGGGAATGCGATGTGTCTGATTTCATGGAAGACTCATAATAAAAGGTATTCAGTCTGATAGTGCTTTAACTCATCCCGTCGAACAAAATACCCCTATTAACGAGTCATTAACTCATTACTGATATTACAAATAGTTCTCGCAGTTTTTGCAAGAAAAACAATCCTTGTTTGAACTATGCGATTGGATTAATGTGTCTACAAATTCATTAAATTCATGATTATGCATCTTAATTAGAGTGTTTTGTGAGTTTTCTTCTCAATGGAACCTTCCCTTACACACACAACAAGACATAAAAAAGAACAAAGTGAACCAAATTCAAGACTTACTTTTCATAAGTGTATAAATCCCGGTTGATGCGCACCTTGCTAGAAGTGTCTTTTGGAATTTTTTCAGAAAGATATTTCATGGTTCCCCAAAGAGGTGGAGTTCTGCATAAAAAAATGTAGAAATCAAGATCGGAAATAACCCTTATTATTTCATTTCAATACTAATAAGGAAATTCTGATAAAATAAGATCTCAAACTATTATCAACTAAATCCGTTTACAGAATCGGATTCTCATTGTGCATGAAAACTTGTATTAAAGTTCCGAACCAATACATATATATTTGTCGTAGAGCTAGCAGTTTTGACCCATTTAATTATGAAGAGATCAATTCAGGCTGTCTTATCTCTAGAGCGTGAAAAGGTTTTTTTTTTTCTTTCTTTCTTTTTTTTATAAAAAAAATCTCGCTTACAAGGGAACGGGTCACATTGGTCGAAATTACCCAAAAGTGTATCCTTAACGCATAAAATCTCCTAAATCGTTTCATTCAAAAAATTAGATTCTTACCCAAAAAAGCATTTTTGAAATCCAAATTATTTATTACAAAAGTTAAGAATTTGAGCCAAAATCGTTTATCTAAACCATAACAGTAGCACAACAAAAATATCCTGCCTCCAATGCCTACCTAATCCGGCAAATTTTCACTTAGTAGTACGACTAAAAAACAAGAATAACACATTATGTATTCAAATTCGAGTAGGATTAACGTTTAAATATTTTCACAGGTGAAGAAAATATTATACCTTGAGATAGGAACAGCTGTATTGAAAGCTTCACATGCTTTTTTGCTCTCTTTTAGATACTCATCTGCTGCTTGTAAAGCAGATACAGCCATTCCATGTGATTTTTCGGTGTTACCTTCATCAAGAATTAGACCATGATAATAATACGCGGCTGCCTACAAAATATATTGAAGGAATTCATTAACTGAAATTATAACTCATACAACTATCCATTAAAGAAAACTAGTTTAATGCCCGGGCGTTGCTAGGGTCACTAATTTTTAATAAATGTACTTAATGTGTGATATGTATAAAAAAATCAAAACAACTTCAAAATGATTAACTTGTATGGACATTAATTTAAAAAATCATAACAAACAATTAAATAAAACAAAAAAAAATTCATATTACAAATAACCAAATCCTCTGTGTATTGCAAAGATTGAAAAAGCCATTTAACTATATACATTTGTTTGATTGTTTAGCAATAAATGTAGAATACTTGTTATCATTTCATTTTTTACCACTTTTAAATTGTCTGTTTTTGGTTCTCAGCATAATCCTAAAAGGACAGTGATTTGTATGATCAAAACTTTAGACACCATTATTTTTAATTTTGTTTAATTTCAATTGGTAGTGTGCTAAGTAACTTCATACTGTAAAAATTACCACATATCCAACCCATGTTGTAGTACAAAATGTTGCTAGAGATAATCATAAGATTCATAAGATATATATATAGGGGAGGGTTCAAACGAGAACTGTTTTTCGTACAAGAACTGCGAGAATCAATCTTGGTCATTCAAGTGGTAAGTGGAATTCATGGACGAAGAGCGTGGGGGGGATTAAGTGTGGCAAGGTGCATGTAAGGAATTCATGAGTGGCCAATCCAATTGAAGGAGGGGGAATTGGACGGCTAAGATTGGTTCTCGCAGTTCTCGTACGAAAAACAGTTCTCGTTTGAACTTTTCCCTATATATATATAATCAAACACATCAATAATTATTCATGACATTATATAATACTTATAGTTCAAAATTGAGGATATTGCAATTCCTCCTTCCTTACATAGATTCCGTTCTTGGAATTGATTCAACTAAATCGATTCAACGTCCTTACAACCCAACTAAGTCAATTAAGTACAATTTACGAAATAAGCTTAAGTCTAATCCGGTTCAATTAAACGCGGATGTTACATTTGTCTGTTTGGTTCACAATTTTTGACAAAAACCGACTAATTCGAATCGCGAACACCCCTAGTGTGTTTCCTTCTAGATATCTTGCCTTGTTATTGTTAATTTTGTTGCTATTATCAGGTGAGTTACACTAACTTGCTCATTATATTAGTGAAAAAAGTGCATGTTGTATGTGTTGAAGTGTAACTATGTGAAAATGTGCTATGTGTGAAAGTTATGCTATTGTGTGAAATCATAAATAGAAATGATGAAAGGTTGTGTTATTACTGTGAAGGCATAGCTCAGGACCTAGTTAGACATGTGAAAACCTTGCGAATATGGGAAGACTCGTTTAGTCTTTAAAACAGTGGTTAAAGGGAAATCATTGTTCAGTGCATTGCAATGGTATTATGTGAATTATTTATGTGATCATGGATATATGTGTAGTGTGCACATACCTAATGTGTTGTGTAAGTATATGTATTCGCTAAGCTTTATATTTACTGTTGTTGTTTAACTCTTTTTTAAGGAAATGACAAAATCATGCTTTCTACATTTAATGTCGTGGGTTTTATTTGGATATTGGTCATGATGTTTTGAAAATACTTTGTTTATTTTAAATGTAAGTGGACAAGGGTTTTGAAAATGTTTGTTTGAATTGGTGAAATGATTTGTAGTTATCGGTGGAGGACTATATCATGATATTTTGTGTTAAATGAGAACTAAATTTATTATGTAACTCCGATATATTTAGAAAATTGAGACACTATAAAGTAGACACATTCATACCATGACTCGATCGTCGTATTCCTGAACACCACACTTGATTCTTTATCTTGTTGCAATTTATGGCATGTGTATCGACACTAGAAAACTTGAATGTAGAGTATTTTTATACAAGGTTTTTTTTTTTTTGGTATTACAATCACAATTCATATTTTGGTTGGCCTAAAGGTTTGGGTTTAGAAGCTTTCTCGGGGCTCTCTTATCAGCTATTTGGAAGTTTAGAAGTGGGAAAACAACTCCCGACTCTTTATCCGTTTCATCACTGTTGGGTTTTGTTCAAAGCAACTCCCTACTATTTCTCTTGGCTTGATTGGTGTCTTAACCCACTTGGAGCTATTACATTACACTTGTTGGTAATTTTTTTGTGGCGTTCCTTGGTTGTATTTTCTTTTGGTTTTCTTTTTTCTAGCGTCTTGCTAGTTTCAATATTAACGCTTATTTGCCGCCATTCAAAAATAAAAATAAAAACAGAAAGTGAATATAATAAAGGTTGTCAATAGACTCTCCTCATACCTTACTATCTCATATACTACAATATTAAAAGACATATAAAATCAATATTATATATTTATATTAAATCATAAAGTTAACCATTGTGATTATCTTGACTCTATAATAAAATCACATGTCTTAATGTACCAACATTTTTTAGCAAGCCCACCTCTTCTAATCTTCTTAGACCATCATTTACTCAGAACTATATCATAGTATCAGAGGGGGTGTTCAATTTGTTAAATTAAAAGGAATAGGTATGACAATTTATAAAAAGATATGATAACATTTTCTTTTATGTTTATTTTATTATTAGGTATTGCTATAACCTCCTACTGAATTTAATTAAAATAAGTGTTAAAATAAAAATTAAAAAATATTTGATTTTAAACGTCAACCATTTCAATATATCTCATTTTTTTACGTTAAATTTAGGGAGATGATAAATCTTTTTATTATTTTTTTGTATTTATAAGAACAATACAAATATTAAAATTAATAAAAAAAATAAAAAATAAATTAGTAAACTATTTTTCTTGTATTTAATATAATGACTCCCGAAACATAAACATATCTATGATTTAAAAATGGAAAATCTACTGAAAGTGTGAAACCAGACAATCTGAAAAACTGACCTCCTTTTTACTCTCTACGACCATAAATCCCCACACGCACTTCTAACACACACACACACACACTCCCCTCTTCAACTAATCCCCACCCCTTTCTGCTCTCTGCAAATTTTGTTTTAACACCGACTCAGTACAAATTTGTGCCACAGATCATAGCACCACCACCTCCTATTCCAACCACCATAAATTCTCAACATTTAATGCACTCAACAACCATACAACTACTTGTTTTCCAGTTACCAGCTGAGCTACCTGGTTTTGCTGTTAATGGAAAACTAGCTTCATCTTAAAAATATGGGATGTGTGCTCGGTAAGAGAGCCACCCCAGATCATACCTCAAACCACCACACCCGTCGTCGCCGGAATGGTAAAGAATCCTCAGCTACGCAAAATGTCGAACAGGTGGTGTCCTTGGGTGGAATTAGGGGTAACGGAAGGGATGGAGTGGTTGACAGGATCCGTCAATCCGTCGGCGAAGTTCCGGCGCCGGACCGCCGTAGACCAAAGCCGGGGTATTCTTTGAAGACCGCTCAAGGGTGGCCGTCATGGCTGTGTGATGTTGCTGGTGATGCCATTAAAGATTGGACACCTCGTCGAGCCAATAGCTTCGAGAAAATCGACAAGGTAAACCCTAGAATTGTTAAATTTCGTATTACGGATTTTCAGTTCGTGTTAATTATTATATGATCGTTGAATTTGTTGATTATAGATTGGACAAGGGACGTATAGCAATGTATATAAAGCTAGGGATTTGATAACAGGAAAGATAGTTGCTTTGAAGAAGGTTAGGTTTGATAATTTAGAGCCAGAAAGTGTCAAGTTCATGGCTAGAGAGATTCTTATACTGAAAAAGCTAAATCATCCCAATATTATTAAGCTTGAAGGATTGGTCACATCAAGAATGTCTTGTAGTCTTTACCTGGTATTCGAGTACATGGAACACGATCTCTCGGGTCTTGCTGCTGTTCAAGGTATCAAGTTTACAGAGCCACAGGTAACTTTCAAATCCCAATTTTATAATTCCCACAATTAAGATAGATGTGGACTTAAATATTTATTTAGTATCCATGTTCTCTAATAAATGTTTATATTCTTAAGCTGATTTTTGCCCCATTATGTTGACCTTATGTTTAGTCGTCATATTTGATTTTTATCATATAGTTGTATTTGTCTTGTTGTTTCTGGCTTGTATGGTTGTGATTGTCACATGGTCTTTTTTCAATGTGCTTTCCGAAAATGTTGTTTTCTATTGGTTTTGTCCACAAGATGGTGTCCAGTAATATGCTTTTCTTGCTTTTAAAGTTCCAATAGCTGAGAGTACTGTCAAAATTTCTGTATTACACCGTTTCAAGCTTATATTGCATTGATGTTGACGATGGAAGTTGTAGTCTTGAAATGACTTTTAATGTATTTTTGCAACACGATTGGGAAATTTGCATGATTATGGACACTTGTAGTGAGTCTTGTGAGGTAATTTTTGATCGTATCCTATGGGAAACAACCATGGATTTGTAAGGAAGTCAAGAATATACTCATCAAGGAACATTGATGTTTTATATTAAGTAATAATGAAGGAATGCAGTTTTATAACCTAAGGAATCTACTTTTAATTTCCGTGTAAGAATTCCAATATGCCTGCTAAGGAAGCAAGTAATTGGCAACTTTTATTGATTGTTAACAAGTAATTCAAAGAAAGGAACATCTATCAACATGGTTGAACTCATAAAATTGTTGAAAATCAGAGGAACCTGGACTCTACTAAAAGCTTGTTGTTTATCCTTAAAATGATGAATAATGATAACTTCTTCCAGCGGCAGATTATTTGCATCTTCTATAACGGTTTCATTGATTTCATTTTGCTATTAAATGGAATAAGAAATAATTATGGTTTTTGGATTTTACAACGTAATCATGTGGGCAGGTGAAGTGCTACATCAAACAGCTGCTTTCTGGGCTTGAGCATTGCCATGAGAACGGTGTGTTGCATCGTGATATTAAGGGCTCAAATTTACTGATAGACAATGATGGAATTCTGAAAATAGCTGATTTTGGGCTGGCTTCTTTTTTTAATCCCCAACAAAAGCAACCGATGACTAGTCGTGTTGTTACCCTCTGGTACCGTCCCCCTGAGCTTCTTCTTGGTGCCACTTATTATGGTGTTGGTGTCGACCTGTGGAGTGCTGGCTGCATTTTGGCTGAGCTTCTTGCTGGGAAACCAATATTGCCGGGCCGGACAGAGGTAAAAAGAACCTTTTTTAAGTTTGATCATATATTTTTATTCAGAATCTCTATAAAGGTTCCCTATTTTTTTGGGCCTCGCTCATACCTTTAATACTTGTTTTTTATGGAAATTAAATCAACACATGTCGAGTGAAAGTGATAGAGGTGACAATTTTGTCCCACTTACTTATAAATGGGTCATTTTGAAATGTGTTTCATCTCAAACGAGTCAAACAAGTTGAAAGTTGCTGCAAGCATATTTTTAATGCATACAACCTTCGATATCGTATTATCTTGAAATATACAGTAAATTATATTGTAATTGTACTATTTTTGTAATAATAATCAGCACATTAATTATTTTTTTAAAAGACAAGAAAAAGGGTCCATCTCAACCCGATCTGGCTGATTTTGACACGTGCTAATAGGAACCATTTCAAGCGGAACCCATTTTGACTTGTTACTGAACGCACCCACCCTGCCCATCTTGACACCTCTAGAAGATGAGTTTAGTATTTACTTTTAGATTTTTATCTTCAGGTTGAACAACTACACAAGATATTTAAATTATGTGGCTCTCCATCAGATGAATATTGGAAGAGATACCGTTTGCCAAATGCTACTCTTTTCAAGCCACAACATCCGTACAAGCGTTGTATAGCAGAAACATTCAAGGATTTTCCACCTTCTTCTCTCCCTTTACTAGAAACTCTTCTTGCGATTGATCCTAAGAACCGTGGCTCCGCCACATCAGCCCTGAATAGCAACGTGAGTAACATATATATGTGTGTGTGTGTGTGTGTTTGAGTGTGTGTCTTGTGTACACATGTATGTAACTACAACACTCGATGCACAGTTTGAAAATAAGATCCATTAACTCCTTGCTTTATCTCTACGGGCAGTTCTTCACCACTGAACCTTATGCTTGTGAACCATCAGAATTACCAAAATATCCTCCCAGCAAAGAAATAGATGTCAAAATGAGGGAGGAAGAAGCCAGAAGGTTGATTTTATTAACTATCTTTTAGCCTGGCAAAATGTTTTCCAGTTATTTCCTTAAAAGTTGATGCAAATAGCATTATTATTTGTCGACAGGCAAAGAGGTTTAAGTGGTAAATCTCATGCTGCTGATGGAAACAGAAGAACAAGGCCACGTGAACGCGTTAGTCGTGCAGTTCCAGCTCCAGAAGCCAACGCAGAGATCCAAGCTAACTTAGATGTAAGTGAAACATCTTATTTATGCCCCCTATTCATTTTCTTTTGTTTAATGTAGTTAATCACAAATATTTATGATTTTTGTGAAAACCTAGTAGATTTTATAATTAGAAATTTAAAGTTGCTAGGAGGAATATAATTATTTTTTCTTTTTAAAGGCAAAAGTTAGTAATAATCTAGTAACCACTATTTGATCCTATATGCTGAAATATATCTAGGTAGACAGGTCCACCACAAAAGCACCCTGATTGCTTTTTGCACAACCATATCTAGGCTAAAGTGAATGTGATGATTGAATTATTTATACCATGTATACCAAAACATATACAACAATTGGAAGTGGCCCGTTATTTAATTGTAATGATTATTTAATTCTTGGAATCGGGATCCAGCTTGAAATACAAATCGTATGATATTTGCATGATTGCACCATATAACTTTGTGAACAAACGGTGTGTCAGCCACACAAATTTCATGGCAACTTTGATACAGGCCGACTTGACCCACATTGGGGTCGGAGTTATCAAAGGCGCAAGTAGAGGGGGCTGCTGGTTATTTGCTTATTTTTATTTTAAGTAATTATCTTTCTATTTTAAGAAAAGTATTAGTTGCCTAATCTTGTGATTAGGGTTAGGCTTTTAATGGGGGCCGGCCACCCCAATGTATT
Organism: Drosophyllum lusitanicum; assembly: GCA_032274825.1. NCBI lineage: Eukaryota > Viridiplantae > Streptophyta > Magnoliopsida > Caryophyllales > Drosophyllaceae > Drosophyllum > Drosophyllum lusitanicum. Next base: position 18,659 of record JAUEJL010052410.1, read on the forward strand.
CATTCTGTTTTGCTGTTTGCTGTTTGTCACTTTGACATTGGGAGACCACTGGTTCTCGAAATCCAGGAGTTATCAATAAGCAGCCGACTAACGGAACGTTTTGACCGTTAGTTCCCTTCTACCAATTTGATTCTTATCATTCTGTTTTTGTGTTCATATTTATATACATACTGCATATATACATTCATACCGGTAAGTGTAAGTGATGATCGATAGTATGGAGGAATGCAATCGGGACTGCATGCAAAGGAGGCAACGACCCAGTCCAAAATCAACAATTATGTGTTATATGATTAACCAAATTATACAATTGTTTACATCGATTGGTTAATAACTTGAATATTCCTTTATAATTTTTAAACGTATGGATTTGAAATACAATACTTTTATGTAAATTCAACCACAATGGTTTGTGATTCACTTTTTATTATCATTGTTTTTCTTCATACGTGGGATTTATTGTTGGAGATTACAAAGGAATTTTGATTTTTATCTCACAAAAAAAATATATATATATATATATATATATATATATATATCACATCATAAATAAATGGTTTTCAGATTGATCTTTCTATGGAAGTATGGCTCAATGAAATATTCGTACAAATAAGTTTTACTTTGATTCATAATACGTACTAAATTAATAATCTAATTAAGTACCAAATAGATCATATTTATAAGTTTGGGTTAAATAACTTGTCATTTAAATGTTAACTATTTATAATATTCGTAATATGGATTAAAAAAGAAATTCATTTATCTTTGATTATAAATAATCTCATAATTTAATTCTATGAAAAACATTGGTCACGTGCAAACCAAATATGGTAAGATACTAATCTAAGCGAAAACCAAAAACATTGGTCGAAAGCAAACAAACAAAACAAAAATAGCTAAGTAGATGGATCGGTTGAGAAACATACATCTGGATCCGTTAGCTTTCTTGTTAGTAAGCTAAATATGGTAAGATACTAATTTATGTGTTATTTATTAATATATCACCATGATTAATATGTTTTTTGAGTTAAACTTATTTTTAACTTACTAAGTTTGTAGGAAAAAGCAATGGGTCGACCGGTGAGGTATAGTGAACATTTCATGAACACCCATATAACAAAACGATCAAGGGAAGCAATGGGAAGCAGTGATGCAAGTACCGGAGAACCAGAGTTTGTTACCCCAAAGGCGAAAAGACTGTTGGTACATCTCATTATCTTCTTATAATTTGTTTTCATGTAATTACTAATTCATTAAACGTTAAATGTTGAAAATGTAGTTTTCTTATTATATATATTAGGAAGAGTATGTGAAAGGTATGTGTGACGCATATGCATCAGAAGTTACATCCCAGCCACTAGGTAATATTGGTATGTGGGAGACGGTGGTAGGAGGGAAGAAGAAAGGGAGATTATAAGGATGCGGGAGTACTTCGGATACTGGTTACTTGGTGACCGGTGAAATGAGTAGTTGTACTCTGGGTTCATCTTCTTTTACAAATGATGTAACATCTTCTCATTAGGTTAGTTTATTTCATCTTTGAAAATTTGTGGGTCATATAAAACTCAAAATATATATATTATGAATGGGTTACGTAGTATGATATGTATTATTGCATACGTATTTATCAAATATACATATTATTAATGGATCACTTGACTATGAATTCAATATATTATATAAACTATAATAGTTCATGATTGATTTGATGGGTTGTAATAAGTAATATTAGTTATGCTGCAATAATGGTTATTTTTATCTTAATTTGTCGGATTGAGTTGTAACGGGTCATGTGCGTATGAATGAGTTATAATTAGGGGTTTTTATTGGTCATGATGAATCTACTTGAGTTGTTTTTATCTAAATTTGTCAAATTTAGTTGTAATGATAACATGGTATAAATGGATCATAATAGGCTTTCATGGGTTGAATAAGTTGTTATGAACAATTATAAATAATTACAAGTCAATATATGTTGTTGACATTTTCGGTCA
>JAUEJL010052421.1:0-20650 GCA_032274825.1 Drosophyllum lusitanicum
TGAATTAATATAATTGTATAGTATAGGGACTTATTATGTATATAGGTCATAGTTGTTTATTATATATATCTTATGATGTGTACCCTATTTTAAAACATATATGAGAATACGTATCTTGTTCTCTACTCTCAAACTTCACAGATACAAACAAAATTTGGTTTCATCATTGTTGTCTTAGTATTTCCTCATTCAGGGTCATACAAATTTGTATCCCTCATTGTTCCATGGTCAGATGTAGGAAAATGTAATTGTCAAGTAAGAAAATTCCTATAACAAGTGTCTCGTTCCAATCAATAGTATTGTGAGTAAGTTTCCTTTCATAGCGATATATGGGCTCTCTCTCACTCTCTCACTCATACAACTGTGTACATGTCACATGGTTGTTTTTGTGTAAATAGTGTCCGTCGTCCTTGAATTTAGGTTTGACAAATGTCAGAAACTATTGATATCAAATACTTGAGACAACTAGACTTGTTATTTCAAAAAAGATGTACCAAGTCATTTTAGGGGAAGCTTCTCTTAAATCCAGTCTCCATTAGTCGTTTGCCAAACGGGGTCTTAAAATGTTTGGTTGGGCCATCTTTTAAGCCACTATAGAGGAAAGGCTGATTCAAGGGGTCTCACACTGATGTAGGATTATATTACTCCACACAAAAAGATACAGCTATCACCATCCTCCAGCTACATGTTTCTATGGATCTACCATTTCATGAAAAAAAAAATTCTACCCTTCACTTATCCTCATCTTTGGGAGAATTTGATAAAGGAAAATATCGCCAATTAAAAATACCCTCAGTCATATCATTCTCAAACCTTCGGATAACACCACTGCAACCCTCAATCAGCTTCAGGTTGAACCTGAACCTGGTAACGTAATAAGACTAACCTTGGAAAACTAGACCGTATTCCTTTGTGTCACATTAAACCAAAACTAATTCAAAATAAAAACATGCTCTTAAAGATAAAACATTTGAGAAGGTGTCCACAAGGATAAATGGTTGTTTTTTGACTTCAGACAAGACCAAGAATCCAATACGGAGCCTATTAGTATAGTATAGTTTTTTAAGGTAATGATAGTAAAGAAAATACATCTTTTGAATCAATGATTGGCTAAAGAGTTCAAGATCAAAGCCCTAGGAATGAAATACAAGTTGCCCACTCCAAAAAAAGCACCTTTATTTCTCAACAGAAAACTGAGTGAAATTCCAAAGACATTCAGAAGGACGTTCAAGATATGGATGGGTGTTTTGGGTTAGATTTTAGATGGGTTCATCATCCATGCCAAAATGGGTGGTGCTGATAAAGAACGTGTTGGAGTAGACAGACCTGTATCTGTGTCTTCTAGAGAGAGTAACTAATCATCCCTCACACACACATATGCACAAGAACAGACACAGCATGTAGTGTAAGCGTGGTTAGTAACTTTATGCATAACTAAACAAAGTTCATCTGGCATTATCTCAAATGAACAACAGGAATGAGATTAAGTTAGGAAAGTCATGTGTTAGTGAACAGATATATTTTTTGTCTGTGACTCTGTGTTTATATTTATTCTTGGTAATTTGCAATACTGTGGTAACCCTATTAAATCACCAGAGTATTCAAAATTCTGAATAAAGGGATGTTTACTATGCATTAACAGTTATATAATTAAATCAATATACACCACCTTTGTGATCTTCTCTAAATCATCCACCCCGCCATCAGTGACATCATCGCCAAAGACAACACGTTCAGCACATCGCCCACCATGAGCTACCACCATTTGCATCATCATGTAGCCAAATGTTGTGTAACCTTGGTCTACCATATCTTCTCTAGGGTAAAAAACAGATATTGCAGTTTCCTGCTTAAAAGCGTTAGCTTAGCTATTGGAGGAGGTAAATTTAAAGCGCACACACTTTAAAAACTTAATTTTGAGATTATACCTTACCACCAGGTAACAACTGAGAAAATGCATGCCAGTCAAATCGAGGAAATAAATGTGCCAGTAAAATATGACCAGCCTCATGTACTGCCAACAGCCTCTTCTTTTCAATAGATACCTATTACATTTTAAAAAAAACACGATTAATTGACTAAATTACCCTTACAAACTCAAAGATCAATGATTTTCTAAAGCCAATAGAGAAAAAGATCTTACTCTTTCTTCACATTTCTGTTGTTCTTCCTCTGTCAAGAGCACACCCATTCCCTCAAGCAGCTGCTTGTCTAATACATCAACAATATCTTGCTGGTGGATTTTCGTATGTCCTTTTCTCACCTGCAGATACAATTTATTAATTTATCACTAATATTCCCCCTTTCACAAAACGGTAACAAGTTAAAAGTTATGAAAAAATAACTCCTTACAGCCATTATCCCAGCTTCATTGACAAGATTTCTTATATCTGCCCCTGAATATCCAACAGTGCGAAAAACCAGCTATAGAAGAGAAAAAATGAAACCGACATTAATGCATATATGAAAGAAAACAAAGAAGGTGATTTCCAACTAGATGATGCCTCAACAATTATAGTGGTGATAAACTAAAGCCTTTAGATAAAAAGAAAGGTAGGAAATAACATGAAATTCCAAATTTTGCCTTTTCAAAGTCAACGTCTTCAGCAAGCTGCTTCCCAGTACTGTGCACGCCAAAAATCTGTACCCTTTGCTTTGCATCAGGTAAACCAATGTACAATCGGCGATCAATTCGTCCAGCACGGACAAATTCTAGATCCAATTCATCTGGCCTATTTGTAGCACAAATGAATATAATAGCTTGTCTTAATGAAAACCGGTCAACTCCAGTTTTCTCCTTTCTGAAAGTAATTGAAGTTATATATACATATATCAGAAACTCTTTCAAACAAACCCAAAGTGGTTAAATATATTTTAAACACTAACTCTCCATCAAGCTGGGCGATCAGTGCCTCAAATGTTGATCTTCTTCGTGGATCCTTTCTTGCATGTCTTCCAGCAATAGCATCAATCTCATCCACAAACACAAAAGCAGGAGCCTGCACAACAAATACCTATTTTATTACTCTAATTTAACATAACCAACCACAAATAAATAAAACTCATTACATCTTAGTATCTTACATTTCGCCTTGCAATTGAGAACATTTGGTTTATTCGTGCAGCACCGCTTTTTTCACTATCTGTGAACTCTGCACCAGATGCGAAAACAAATGGCATCCCACTCTCCTTTGCTAGTGTCCGTGCAAATAGTGTCTTTCCCGTCCCTGGAGGTCCTGATAGAAGTACTCCCTGTAGTAAACATCCAAAAACGTTTTTAATTATATAATGCACATGTACATTTAGGTATTCAAATGTATAAAATCATCTAATTACCCGCACAAACTTCACTTCTTTTTCATAGTATTGCATGGGATTCCGCATGTAAATCATTAGCTCATCCAAGAGGTCCCAGACATCTCCTCCTAGCACTACATCTTTGTACATTGATTTTGTTTCATCAGCTTCTCTAACTGGCTGGTGGTGTGAATCAGATTTATTGAGATATAAAGATTAGGCATGAAACAACAAGATAAGAAAGTAGTTCTACGTACATAAAGATACAACTTTACCAGGATAAAATTTTCAGCATAAGCCATATCAAACAGCTGGTTATACTTCTTATAAAGGAATCGCCTTGAAGTAATGTGTAAAAGCGTTAGTGATTCCCGTAAAAACCACAAAACCAAAATGCTGGGCAGTAAAGCAATTACAACTTTTAGTAAGTAATGGCTTTGCCGCCTCTGGAGTAGATCAACTTCAGCTCCAGAATTTGTAATCATTTCAAATAGATATGGATCAAGTGGCATATCAACCTACAAAACAAAAGGCACATTGTTCAGTTTCAAAGGAGAAATGCAATTTCTTAAACAATATTAAAATATGAGACTTACAACATATTCTAGAGGGAACCCTTCTTTCATCGTCACATACAGTGTTTTCAAATCTTCAGTAAACACAACAGCAGCCACCTGCCCAAAACTCCATTGCATCAAAAATTTAAGTATTCATAAAGACAACTCTCAGATAAAAGTCAAATGGTGTACCTCAGAGCATTCAAGCTTTTCAAGAAAATAGGTATAAGGTAGCTTAGGGCGGTAACGCCACCATCTTTTCGATATCCAAAGAGCCCGAACCCCTTCTGTGCCTTCGGATTTCACCTTCACATCTTCACGGAAGCTCTTCTCAACTTCTTTCATATCAAATTCAATTGCATATTTAGCACGTGATGAATCTAATTGCTCGGCCAGTTGCTCCTTTCGAAGAATCTCTTTCCATATTTGCAGCCTTTCTTGCCATGTCCCTTTACTTTCTTGATTAACATCTGCCACATAAATTTGTCAACCAGAGATCTTAGTAAAAAAAAGATAGATAGATACAAAAGAGGTAATCACAAACTAACCTGAAAGCCCTAGTTCTTCCTGGAGCTCCTTTTTGTCTTGCACGTTCAATCTCACATCACGATCAATGATTTCCTTAACTTTGCCCTTAGAAGCTACAGCATCATCATCATCTTCCCACGCATCTTCTCCAACATAAGAAGTGTCATGGATAAGTGTTCCATCTGGTCCTTCAATGAATTTCTTCATTTTAAGGCCTTTGGGCATTGACTTCCTCCATAAACCTTTTTTATACCTTCAAAAACCCATACAACCGAAGTTAAACACATACACTTAAGTACCAGTACCAGTACTCCAATCAAATAAGTACCCTCTCGCAATAAAGGCGTTAATTTTTATACCAATTATGTGATTACTACTCTCTAAATTAAACCCATTATAAAAGGAAATTGAAGAACAGCAAGAAAGGCACATACTTCCTAATATTAGTTGGAGATGGTTCAGGGATCAAGGCATCCATGTATGCTTCAGATACTTCTTTTATTTGACGATCAAGAAAAGGAGCTCGAACAGCCATAAATATCCTTTGGCATGAAAAGATCGTCACCAATACGTATATTGCCAGCACACCTATTCTTGTAGGATCCCAATCATTGATTTCCTGCAAACAAAAACAAATAACAGGGTTCCTGAAACACCAACGAGAATCAATCCACTCAAACAGGACTAATTTAGGTTAGGGGATTACCTTCCAGCGCTGCCACTCGTTCCAAGTCGTGAATTGAGTTCGGGCTTTCGAGAAAGAGTCTTGAATCCCACCCACAAACCCGGAAAACTTCGCATTGGCATCTTGCAAATCAAACCCGGTTTCTTTCTTCAATGAATCCCCCAGATTATGTACAAAAACCTCCGAATTGCGGCGAATTGACTGCGAGAATCTAGTCCAAGCCGAATCGTCTTCTGACCCTTCTGGATTAACGGAGGCAGAAGCACGAAAAATGGGTTTTCTTCTTCTCATTTGATTGTAACGATGACGTGGTAAGAAAACAAGATTTGGGTGGGTTTGATTCAACAGAATCATTCCCCTTCTTGTACAAGAAGACAGGTAGAATTTGTTTGGCCTGAATTCAATTTTAAGATCCATTTCTCAGTTATACGCAGGATGAACAACGAGTCTAGTGTAATCTGGTAGCCATTTCTGGAGTTCGGCAGCGCCCCTCTACGAGGGAGGGTAATGGGTTTTAGAGGTTTATCTTTGATGTTTCGGTAGCGCCAAAAGGGATAAAGTCGAAATATCGAAAAACTACCTCCCTTTGCTTTTTTTGGTTTGTGCAAGAATAAAAAGTTTTTGAGGCCTGCGATTTCATTATTGATGACGGTACTTCCTTGTGTTTTCACATGGCAGGTTTAGATGCGGACCTATAATTTTTGGCGACTATGTTATATAATGATTTAATTAAGATTATGGTTATTGTTTCTATTTTTTTTATGTTTTCGGTTCACGTAAATGAAGTTTTAGTTGTTTCGATATTTTAAGGTTAAAATCTAAAATAAAACATAATTTATATGAAGTCCTCTTAATACAATTGTTGTTTTTAAAGTAGCTAAAGCATTTTAAATGTACAAATCGAATATTAATCTATAAGTTATCATTTTTTTAAAATATATTTTTCATTAGGTTTAGATGGTGTGAAAAATTCACCGGTGGCATCCAAAAAATTGACGGGTAGAACCGGCTCAAAAAGGACTGATTTTTCCACTACATTTGCAAAATTGACTGGCGGCACGTACCACCGCCGGACCCTTAATAGGTCTGCCCCTATTCGAGTTAAGAGTTGATATGCTAAAAACTAAATCTTTTTTGACGTTGGAGTTGGAAAATTAAAGGTAAAGCAACTGGCTTTAAAGCGTAATTACAAGCTAGTCAACTTCCTTTTAACTATCTTGGCCTTGAATTGGCAACATATTGTTGACAAATTCAAATCAAAACTAGCAATTTGGAAAGCTTTACTTTTGTTGATTGATGGTAGATTAACACTATGCAAATCGCTAGTGGGTGTTTTATGAACATACTTTTTTCATTATTTAAAGCTTTTGAAGGCATTCTTGATCAGCTTGAAGGTCATCGAGCTTTTTTTAGGTGAATTGAAGAAGGAAAGATTCATTGTCTCTTGATTTGATTCATTGCGCCTAAGAAGAAAGGGGGGGGGGGCTAGATATATACTTTAAAGGCTCTAATTCTATCTCTACTTGCGAAGTGGTGGTGAAGACTAAAAAATGAATAATACCATGTGTAGAATGATTATAATTGCTTTGCATGGGTTTAAAAAACGATTGGAGACTGGCCCGTTAGAAATAAAGAAAAAGGGAGTTTGGCACTCAATTTCTTCGATATGGCAACAAGTCGAAGACTTCAATTTCGAATTATAAGGTCTGCTTCAAATGGATTTAAGTTTACGAGAGGATGGTTCATTAAAATGGAGATGGGCTTTGGAAAAAATGGCCTTTATTCGGCTTCTTCTCTCAAACGTGCAATTGAGAGCATGACGGCTACAACTTATGCCCCTCATGCCTTATTGGTCAAGTTTGTACCCAGTAAGGTTAACCTACTTGCATGGAAGACACTTCATGGTAGACTCTCTACCCCATGCTAATCTGATTCATATGGGTATCTCTGGTTGATATAGTGTGTCCAATTTGTAACATTGATTCTGAAACATAAAATCATCTCTTTCGAGGTTGTCATATTGTTGTTTCACTAATTCAAGATGTAAATGACCGGTGAAACCGGTCAGGTATTGAAGCCAAAAACATAATTATGTAGGGCTTGGAGTTGGGATGGAAAGGTGTAAGGTTATAAGCTTTTAGTGTCATGGTATTTACTCTTTGTTGGGTAAGTTGGAAGCTAGGAAATGGCAAAGCCTTCCCTTCTTCATCTTTGGCTAGGCAAATTTTGTGTGGTGCAATTCAGAGTTAGTCTTTCTTTTGAGTTAAGTCTAGGGGACTTCTTAGTAGAAAATTGTCTTGGTCTAGTTAGATTGTAAATCTGTTTGGAGAGGTACCTATGTAAATGTTTATTTACTTACTTTGTGTAGTATTTGCTCTCCTAGCTCTTTGCTAGGATTGCTCTTTATTAATAAATTTTCGCTGCTTAAAAAAAACAAATATTGGTTGTTGATTCGACGATGCACACAAATCGACTGTCCTTTTATATGTAAAAAATGATTTTAGGGTTTATAAAGACCGCAAGGTTCTAGGCGAGATATCTATATCCCATAGCACAACATGGTGCAAATGCGAGTAAACTGAAAATCTTAAGAAAAAACCAAAGGTTAGGGAGAGAATTATTGTAAAGAAGGGATGCAAATCTTGCATGGAATTGTACGCGCACACTATTAGAGATGTAGCCAATGGAAACTCTAAGAATGACTTTAGGATCTTCGCGGGTATAAAGACAATTATGGTCTTTTAGTGATGAGGTTTAAGTAAAAGTAATGGTAAAACAACATGCTTCGAAGCAATTTTATTGACTAAGGATAGTGTTGAAGATGATAGAACTAAGGCAAGAGATACATGTAAGGAAGAAAGGGAATCAAATAAGGTTGTGGCACGAGCAAAAAAAAGAGGGATTCAGGATTCGTCAAATTGATCAAATATGACAACGGGCTCATGCTAACGATAGATGAATAAATCAGGGGATTCGACTGGAGGAGGATGAAGTTAAACGGCGATGATCAAGCCTTTGCTAACATCCATCACTTAACTGCTTTTGCATGAGGATCAATGAGGAAGAAGTGCAGTAGACCCTACAAAAGATGGGTAAAAGCAAAGCCGCATGACCGAACCATATGCCTATCAAGGAGTGTTGGAATATAGGTGAGCCAAGTATTCGGTGGCTAACATACCCCTTCATGATTTTTGTTATGGCTAAGGTGTCTGATGAATGGATACTCAGTATGATGATTCTAATATACAAGAACAATGGGGACACTCAAAGTTGCGGCAACTAAGGTAAAACCATACACATATGAGAGAACGGAAGGTTTGAAGGTTACACATTTACTTGAGCATTCTCAAAGGCTAAGTAGAAAATCTGAAAAATCGAATTACTTGAACAAAAAACCAATGCACTAGGCAAAAGTTACAACGAGTGTTGTATTTATACTAGAAGAAAAACAAAAGAGAACAACTACCAGACAGTCCTTAATTGATCATGGAATACTCTGCACTTGACCATACTTTTAGTCACTTGGAGCAAGAGTTAAAACACATATTATGGAGTTTTTTTCTTATAGAACAATACTCTTATGACTTAATTAAAGACCCATTTAACCAAGCGATTCGGTAAGAACTTAAAACATTTCATGTATATGTTTTTTTATAAAAAGAATTCATACTATAAGGATTGAAAAAGAACGAGCAGGTAAGTTATTAGGGCAATTAATTGCAAGAGATGCAAAGTAAAAGAGAACTTTAATAAATATCATAAACTTGGATGGTTGAACACTTGAACTGTTGTTTTATTATAGTTGTTTATAAGGGTTAAAGGGTACTATGTTTGTCCATCTCAACCCGCTTTAATACATTTATAGTATTAGCTCCACGTCACTTCCCATTAAGGCCAGCATTTAGGTAGACACGAAAATGACCCGTATGACCCATCCCATTAAGGTCAACCCGACAACCCAAAAGTGACATGTATGATCCGTTTAAGGGTAAAACTATAATATTATAACAAAAATTAATACTTAAAATTTAAATCTTGAAATGAAGACAGTAAATTTAAATAAGGGAATGACATCTTAAGGCTATAAAACCTGTCAAACAAAAGTACAAAACCCTTAAACGTTAAAAACTTAAAATAAACAAAAAATTTACAGTTAAAACAATAGTACGTCATTTTGGTATTTGTTATTTTGACTATATGATTTCGGTACTTTTACATTTGATTACTTGATAGGTGGTACTTTAGTATTTTGAATTCGATTCATAATTATATTTAATGATGAATAATTTCAAATTTTTCGGTTGTTTAATGACATTATTTATCTGTTCTTTGATAGAATAGTAGTACATTATAGTTTTTATTATATTCATTTATATAAGTTGAATAAAAAGGTAAAATCAAAATTCAAATCAAACTAAAACAAATACTGAATATAAAGTCCGAATACAATCAAAACGAACATTGAATATTGAAGTTAGAATAAAAACGAAAAACATTTTCGAAATTATTACCGAAAGTTGGAAAACAAACATGGAATTTGAAAGACCGATAAAGAAAATCGTAGTTGAAATGGAAAAGCTTATTTGAAAACAGTACTCGAAAACCGTATTCGAAAATCGAAAAAATACCCATCGATAATATTTCGCCTAAATGGCTCGACAATTTTTTTTTGACACCAGTCGAACCTGATACGAAACTAAATGGGTCAAAATTGGGTCGACACGAAACTAACTCAAACCCAAATTGACAGTCTTACTTCCCATCGCACATTCTCACTATCTTTTTTAATTTTAAGAAACAAAAATTTTACCTATTAATAAAACAAACTTAAAATAAATATCAAGTAATAACAATTAAAAATACATTAAATTTTAGAATTTTAATTTGTAGATTTACAAAAAAATATAACATATTAAACTACGTAAAATTAATCCCATCCATATTTTTAATTCTTAAATTCCTATTTATCGCGAGCACCGAAGCCGGGCTCTTGTTCGAATGTATGGATTCGTTGAGGCTATGTTAAAAGATATATTTACCGGGTGAAGATCCTCTTATGTTTAAGTCAAACATGACTGATTGTTCTCTTACACATGTAAGAGTAGGTCTCTTATTTTAGTCAATAATGAGTTCCCTTTATAGGGTTCGCTCATGTACATATGAGAGAACATGATTAGTTATATTTGACCCAAACATAAGATGATCTTAACCCATATTTACATTTAATTACAAGCATATCACTTTAGAGGCGTATGTTATATCTACACAAGGACACGATATTATCATTTTGATCTTATATATGAAGAAGATTAATAAAATACATATTTGAGTAATTTTAAAATGCTTATTTAACATACATTTTGATCTAATATAAATACAAATTTAACATGTATTAAATTCATTGAACAATTGTAACATTTCATTAATTACAGTAAATTTAAGTGCTCAATTATGACCACTCATTTAATTAAATTTTAATTCCAGTTTTAAATTCATTTAATTACCAAAATGCCATATTTAATCAAGTTCTTATTTTATTATTTTAAAATATTCTATAATCATTTTAATTTTTTTTATCAACAAGACTTGATCTTATTGCCTGGATTGTAAAAATAATAATCAATGACTTGTACAAGAAATACAATCATGTATTTTCATATGATGATACATTAATACCACGTTTTGTCGTCATGACTGGCCTCAACTTCTCGTCGACACATCCACCGTTAGTTTGAGTATTGACACCGTTTGTCGACATTTTTTAAAATTTTTTATTTCTTCGTGTTTAATAATTATTTAATACATTTATTATTTTCTTAAACAACACATATACATCGAAGTCTAGTTTACAATAAAGTAATAGGTACATAAATTATCATCAATGTTAGTTATTTTATATATTCGTTTACTTGTTTATTTAAACCTTTTTATGTAAATAACATCCTAAATGTCACATGTTGTATCCAGGGCTAGCTCTAAGCCTGGGTCACCGGGACAGCCGCCTAGGGCCCACCTACACTAAGGGCCCACTCTGAAAATATAGTCCATATCTATATATACATATAAACCCATTAATATTGAAGGTAATTAGCCCATTAAAAGAGCCCAACTAGGTGAAGGACTGAACTTTGAAACGTGAAGTGAAATTAAAGAGTCGGTCCACGACTCTCCAGGCGGAATTAAAGTGAAAACTGAAGCGGCATTCCCCAAACCTATATTCTCGATACTAATTCTCGAAATTGAAGGATTGAAGCGTGAATCAAAGCGGCGGTCCAAGGGTTAGGCGACCAGGCGGAAGTAAAGAAGTCACTGGCCTTCTCGAATCTGCAAATGGTGGAGTCTGTTCGCTCTAATCTTCTCTCGAAGTCAAGAAGTCGAGTACTCACTGGTTGCTGCCGTCGGCCCGTCGCTCTCTTCCTTCTCACGAACAGTTACTACCGTCTTCCTTCTCTTGAATCTTGATTCTCAAATAGTCTCTTCCTTCTATCGAACTGTAAGTAGTTTTCATTGATTACTGATTTTTATTATTATTTAGTTTAGGGTTCTTCACTGATTTCTGATTAATGTTATTATTATTTAGTTTAGGGTTGTTAAAAGTGATATTCTTGCTGAGTATAGGTTCCAATCATCATTCTTTATGGCTTTATCTTTCATTCTTTTGTATGTTAATGTTAATGTGATTACTTATTTGAAACCCTGAGTCTTTACTATGATTAATTTGATTACCGATTTGATCTTTCTATGTGTAAATGTGATTACTAATTTGATTTTTTTGTATTTTATGTGACTAATTGCATATTTAGTATGTTAATGTATTATTGAATATTAAATTCTAAATTGAAATATTGAGTCTTGACTATTATCTTAGCTTACATAATGTTTAAAAAAAATATTAGGGGTACAATATGTTTTATGTTAATTTTACTTGGTTAAAAATAAATTACATTAAGAGCCTCATCTAAGATTTTGCCGAGAATCCAAAAATTGATTGGACCGGGCCTGGTTGTATCTATGATGTGCTATAATGTTATTAGTAACCTACAAGGCTACTGTTTCCTCTTATTTTTCTAATTCTTTATTTCATCATCCGGTACATAAATAAGTTTCTTTTTATTTGAAAAAGTATCTAGTTTACACTAAAGTGAGCTAAGTTATATACTTATATACGGATGATCTTTTCATATACAACATATATAAATAACAATTAAATTAAAATAATATAAGTTTGAAATAATTTTGTTAAGCTTATTATTGTTTTTAAATAATTTTAGTGGAAAATACACATACTAACAAGCTTAAAAACTGTTCTAGTAAAAGTACTTGTTTCTTTATTTTATATTATGAAATTTCTTATAAATGACCCTAAAACATCAGTTTTAAAACTCGATTATTATTACGAGAAATAAAATCATAATTTTGCGTCACGAATGTTCCCAAAACTCCCCCGATGAAAGACGTTGAAGAGAAAGGGGGCAAATCCAAGGACGAAAATCTTTGGCCTCTCCTCAACGATAAGGAAAACCAGACAGAGAGACAGACCTCCATCCACATTTCACATCCAATCCCTAAAATCTCTACCACATCCACACAATAATAATACCCATCTCTTTCCTCCTCCTCAATCTCTGCAACTTCTCAATCTCTGCAATTCAGTTTTTCTGACAATGGCGTCCGCAGCTTCACCAACATCACTCTCTCTTCTCCACACTACTTCTTCATCTTCCACCACCTCCCGAAACAACCCAAGCGTCCGCCTCCCTTCCCGCTTTCTGCGCTCTCCACTTCGAGGCCTCGGATTCGCTGCTGCTGATCCCCTTCTCTCTTCACACGTAGCATCGAAGCTTCGATCCCTCAAAACCTCCGCCAAACCGATCACCCGCGTTGTTTCTATGGCCAAGAAGAGCGTCGGCGACCTCTCTCCTGCTGAACTTAAGGGCAAGAAGGTGTTCGTTAGGGCTGATTTAAATGTGCCTTTGGATGACGACAAGAATATCACAGACGATACTAGAATCAGAGCTGCCGTCCCTACCATCAAGCATTTGATTAGCAATGGTGCTAAAGTTATCCTTTCTAGTCATTTGGTATGTGGGCTTTTCTTTCCTCGTTAAACTTCGTTTGTTCATAAATGCCACAAATCAATTCAACTTAAACTCATTGCTAGCTCGACCTGTTAATTGGGCTTGATTATTTTATTCAAGTTGTAGATGACTGTAATGAGCTACAATCACTATCTTTACAGGGTTTTTTAGCGTGTAAGTGCATTTATCTTCTTACGAGATCAAGTAGGAAACATGGATTATACACCATATGAGGGTCTCTTGGAGTTTTTTCTTGGTCTTTTAACTTGTTATATAATTTATTGAAGAAAAGAGTAAATGGAAAATTCGCAAAATAGTGATCAAGTTTGAAAACTGCTCCACCAAGTCACTTCGCCCTTTATTTCACATTGTGAAATTCCTGCGGGTGAGTGACTTGGTGTAGCGGTTTTCAAGCTTGGTTAATTACTAGTTTACTACGGAGCCTATAGGTATTTTAACAAAATCTCTGCACTAGGTGATTATGCTTTTCTGCTTTAAAACAGGTGTCCTTTACTTGTTTCTAATCTCTTCTTTTTTAAAAATCTTTCAGGGTAGACCCAAAGGTGTCACTCCCAAATTCAGCCTGGCTCCTCTTGTTCCCAGACTGTCCGAACTCATTGGTATTGAGGTGAATGAAAAGCTAGCAGAGCTAGACAAATCATATTGTATATGATTTATAAAACCTGAGATTCATTGTTGCCAAACATTGGGAAAGATCAGATGTTAGATAGCTCTCTTAGAAATAACTGAGCTTTCATATGCATTTTGATTAATAAAAATACACATTGAATGACAACCAACTGATTAGCTGAAATTCATAAATATGAGAAGAAATTTATTAAAAAAGTCACAATAACTTAAATAGCCAAAGCTCTTTTTTTTCTTGGGTAATTTGGGGGTTTGCAATACAATTCGGATACTAATTCTTAGTATTTGATTCTTGATCAATCAAAAGATCTACAAAATGGATACGCATAGTATGCATCTCAATTAATGAAATTACACATCATATGACAATCATTTGGTTAGCTGAAGTTAATAAATAGTTAACTACGAGAAGAAAATGATTAAAAAGGGCACACTAACCTAAATAGTGGAAGATTTTTTTCTCTTGGGGTAGTTTGCGGGTTCACAATCAATATGGATTTTAGTTCTTTGTAGTTTGTAGTTGATTCTTGATCAATCAAAAGATCTGCAAACTGGATATGCATAGTATGTAGTAAAATGAAGAAGATCAGAGGAATAATTTATGTTGAGAGAGAACCAAAAACAAGTTGGTAGAAAACCAATAGGCTTTTGCCTTAGCAGTGTCCAATGCCCCAAGAACCGAGTCGTTTTGGGTTCAAGGTCCCAACTGGGACAAAGGTGAAGGGTGTGTGAGTTTGTCACTCAAAAGAAAAAAAAAAGTTTTTCATTGAACAGGGAGGAAATTTGTTTTAGTGATGCCACGAGGGAGATTTTCTGCCTTTACTTACAATTTATAGATAAACAGGTTGTGAAGGCTGATGACTGCGTTGGTCCAGAGGTTGAAAAGTTGGTGGCTTCACTTCCTGATGGCGGCGTTCTTCTCCTTGAGAATGTTAGGTTTTACAAAGAGGAAGAAAAGAACGATCCTTCCTTTGCAGAGAAGCTTGCATCACTAGCAGATCTTTATGTCAATGATGCTTTTGGAACTGCACATAGAGCCCATGCCTCCACTGAGGGAGTCACAAAATACTTGAAGCCATCTGTTGCTGGTTTCCTTTTGCAAAAGGTTTGATACCTCATCTATGTTCAAGCCCAATAAGTATTTTGACCATTCTAACGGGTTCTAGAATGAAGTACAACTTGTTTGTATTTTGATGTAGGAATTGGATTATCTTGATGGGGCAGTTTCAAACCCAAAAAGGCCATTTGCTGCCATTGTTGGTGGTTCAAAGGTCTCATCCAAGATTGGAGTTATCGAATCCCTTTTGGAAAAATGTGACATATTGCTATTGGGTGGAGGTATGATCTTCACATTTTACAAGGCACAAGGCTTATCTGTTGGATCATCATTGGTGGAGGAAGACAAACTTGATCTTGCAACTACACTCCTTCAAAAGGCCAAGGCGAAGGGAGTATCCCTTTTATTACCGACTGATGTCGTTATTGCAGACAAGTTTGCACCAGATGCAAACAGCAAGGTTGCTGCTTATTTCTCTTAATTTTATGAAAATCAATTATCATCAGACTGGTTTGAAAGTAATTATTTGTTATTTGACTATGTTAGATTGTGCCCGCATCTGCTATCCCAGATGGATGGATGGGATTAGATATTGGTCCGGATTCTATTAAGACATTCAACGATGCTTTGGAGACCACCAAAACAGTCATCTGGAATGGCCCTATGGGAGTCTTTGAGTTTGACAAATTTGCAGTTGGAACTGAGGTGTGTAACGTTTTTCTTATTCATCTCTCTTTTTCCTAATCACATTTGAAATTACAGATGTTTAAACTATATGTTTGATTGTGAATACAGGCAGTTGCAAGGAAGCTAGCTGAACTTGGTGGAAAGGGAGTAACTACAATCATTGGAGGTGGTGATTCAGTGGCTGCAGTAGAGAAAGTTGGAGTGGCGGACTTGATGAGCCACATCTCAACAGGTGGTGGTGCAAGTTTGGAATTGTTGGAAGGCAAAATACTCCCTGGTGTTGCCGCTCTTGATGAAGCCATCGCTGTCACTGTGTAAGACATATATAGTTCCAACTTAAGATTTGATTTTTTTTCTTTCTTTTTCCCATTTAATGCCAGCTCAACCATGCTTATGGGTTCAATGGGTCTGTAAACAAGAACATGAGTTTGTTGTAGATGCTTCATCATAAATTTGAGGTCCAATTGTTGTGTTCCCAATAACAGAGGTGGTGTCCTACAGGATCTTTATATATTGGTTTTCCATTCCATGCAAAATCCTTGTTTGCCTTGTATAACTTCAGAATGTATTTTCTTTTCAATAATCAAGTACCTGATGAGTTATGAGTAGATGAATTTAATAATGCGATTCTCTTGGTTGATGGTTTCTTTTGTTTGGAAGTGAGGTTAATTTACACAAAATGGCAAGATTCATATTGTTGGACTGATCTTCATTGACAATGTCATTGTTTTGAGATTTTGCCCCATGTTGGCCGTGGTTTTCTGAGAAATGAGTTTACTAGTTCAAGATAACACGCATTCTTCTATTTGAAACACACATCAAGACACTAGAAAAAAAGATGTTCACTCGAGGGTTGCATGAAACTCTAATTTGGGGGTGATCCTGTGAGAAACACTAATATTTATAGCGGAAAGCTAATAATTCCTGATTTATAATGGTTTTAATCAGGTTGTTGTCTCGAACTTACTGCATATTCTTCAACTCGCTTGTAACAGATATGATCATATTTAGTTTTAAGTTTTAACCAAGGTATGGGCTGTTTAGGATGTGAAACTCGGGAATCACTGACAAGATGGTGATTTTTGTTGATTGCAGAACAAGGAGCCGAATGTAGTTCGAAGTCAAAACTGCTAGAATTAGGAAACAGAAGAAAAGTGTGCAAAATGAGTACCAGCTAGCTGCTAGCCCCTCCCTAACTTCATCAATGCCAACATCAATGTATATGTGCTCTAATCCACAATTGCATTTATAAAAGTGTCTTTGTGGCTATGATAATCATCAATCTTTACCACCAATATACTTTTCAGAAGACTCGTCATCGTCATATAATTTATATTTCTGAATTACAATTGTACATAGTCCATCTTTTCACTTTTTTTCCTCCAAACACCATGTGATATCTCCATGGGTTCTTATTTATATGATTTAAGCCGGATATCTAATCGGCCTCTCTTCCATAGTTAGAGATATGACTGTCTACATCTTAACAACTCATTTTACTCATGCGGAATTGAGTAATGTTGTTGTATGATGTACAAACACGCATTTGGGAAAACTGGGTGTGTGGATAATACCATATATGTTGAAGCCAAAACAAGTACTTTTACGTTTTCATGTTGTACTCTGACTGATATTTAACACATGTTAGTAACTAATTTGAAACTATTAAATCAAAAGAAGACTTTGGCGGTAGATGTTGCATCAAACTAACTAACCAGATATTGATGCTGATGATGTAGCATAGTATTTTGGTGTGTTGTTTTTTGTAAGCTTGGATGCATGCCAATGAGTGATATGGTTCATGCTTTGACACTTGTTTAATCAAAAGTCAACCACCTTAAGCTTCTAAAGGCATGTAACATGGCACCAAACACACTCATGCACACTCTTTTAAAATACACCCTACTCAATACTGCAACTTAACTTGGTTCTAATTCTGCTGTTGCAATCACAAGTATTAATTAATTAATTCACAATTAATAGTAGTTAAGATTAAAGCACTTGTCATTGTTTAGAATTGTGGCTGCTAGTTAACTTGTTAAATATCAAGCAGTGATTAAAGCGCAATTTCAGTAGGCACTGTTTGATGTTTTGTAAGAATCATTAATCATATCCTTTGCATATAATCATAATCCCTACTCCATCTATTTCCCAAATAAAAAAGTTGTTTTAAATATGTAAAGAATTCTACATAAGAGTGAAAACAAGAACAAGCTTTAGATTTTTATATAATTAAAAAAACAAGTATTAGATATAAAAATTTGTAGATTGAGTTTTGGTCAAAGGAGCAGTGATATATCAAGTCAAAACTAAAGTCATGCAAGTCATCCATGGTTAGTAAGTGATGGCTGAAATGAATAAAAAAGTATTAGTAAAGAAAATGTCAAAAGGTTGGTGCCTAAATGGTAAAAGCGTTTCAATGTGTTGGTTCCCCTAACCCAGACTTTAGATGAACAATTGGCAATTGGCAAGAGACTTTTGATGTATTTATTTATTAACTTTTAGATAGTAATAATAACAATTAAGGAAGTTTGAATTTGTTGGTATATACAATTCTTTTAGAACCGCAAACATACACCCCATTAAATTCACTAATAAATTTACTTCATTGTTCATCACGTGACTTGAACTCCCAACCTCGTAGCCTCTTTGGAAGAGACACCTTTCCATAACACCTGATACTGTTGGGCTAGTGATATGTACATTTGATTATTTGATTTAGAAAATTAAAGTGACAATAAATAATGATATTAAGAACCTTAAACACGTAATTTCAATTGAGAATAATATGTTTTCACGATGCAATTTATGTGAATAAGTGTTGAAATAACTAAAAGACCTCTCAGTTTTGTCTTAACTCCGTTTAAAAAAAAGTATTTTTAGCCGCAAAAGTGCAAATACACATATTTCATATTCTACACCTATGTTCACAATAGAACATGAATTTTAACCTCAAGGAGGGAGGAATATCTTAATTCACGAATTGATACATCTAGGCCAAAGGCGTTTTGATAAACAAAAAGTCTTGACGTTAAAGTGTTTATGAGTGTGGTAGTGTAGCAGGAGTTATTTTTAATTATCAACTTAATAAAAACAAAGATGTATGTTTAATTCTTATTATATTGAGACACCTTGCGAGACGACTAGCGCATGACGAGTACCAGTTATTTTGGTTTGTCAAATGATTCCTGCATGACGCTGGATATATGTAATTCTTTTTATTTATTACTTTATATTTAATAGAGGAGAGTTCAAACGAGAACTGTAAGAACCAATCTTGGCCATTCAAGTGGTAAGTGAAATTCATGGATGAAGAGCGTTGGAGGATTGAGTGTGGTAAGGTGCATGTAAGAAATTCATGGGTGGATAATCCAATTGAAGGAGGGGGAATTGGACGACTAAGATTGGTTCTCGCAGTTTTCGTACAAAAAACAGTTCTCGTTTGAAGTCTCCCCTATATTTAATATATATATATATATATATATATATATATATATAAAACTTAATTGAACTGTTATTCACTGAAACAACAGTGCATGAATTTAAAGATGATAATGATATATAACTATAACATCATTGAAAATTGAAAAAGCACAGATAAAACAGAAATGGCATTGCCGTAGGATGTCAATAAGATTTTCGTTTTCTAAACTTGATTTAAATCACATCAAAATAATTTTGTATAATATTAAAATAAAATTTTAAAATTTTAATGTATCAGTAAAAAAATTACAAATATATAAATGGTTTAAGATTAACTAATCGGGCTATTATTGACTAAAATCATAACCGTCCCAAACTCATGATTAAATAGGTTATAAATATAAATAACTTTCGTTTGATTGAATTAGTTATTGTTAGCTTAGCATAGATGATAATTAATATATTTTAAAATATCATATATTTTAATAAGAGTTGTGTTCAATAAAGTCTATTTAAAAGACATAGTCCTGAAATTTTAATATTCAATCACATGTGATTCAGTATACAATCACATGTGAATTACAAAAAATTACGAAAATGTCACTTCGCTCAAATTTTTAAAATTTAATCTGAACCATTGATGAAATTGATCCAAAGACTAAAATTAGTCTCTTAGAACTATGAATTAATTATGGACTATATTGAACATTCTTCATATATATATATATATATGAGAGGGTTAATTTGAGAACCGTTTTTATTGTGAGTACCGAGAGTTCTTTTTGTAACCACTATTAATGCTCATTAATAAAAGTATTTTGGTCTTATATATATATTTTTCAACCATGAATTACATTCGTGTGGAATATATATCATAAGAACTATTTTTCATACGAGACCAATTTTTGCCCTTGATTAAAAATAAATCAATCGTTATAGTGGTAAAGAACTCATAATGGCTCATTAATGTGTCATTAATAACTTATTAATAACGCATTAATGAAGTATATTTTAGAAAACTCAAGCATTACTAATTAATGATGTTATAAAATTAAATTTTCGTAAAGTGTTTTATGTTAATATGATAGTTATTAAATTGTAGAAAAAATTAACACAGACAACTATTCATTAAGTTAGATTCTTTATAATAATCGTTTTAAAAGATTCATGATCAGTTAGCACTAAAACCACCAACCACCTAAAACTAGCGGCAATAAAACTGAACTGAAATAATTTGTTTTATTATTTGTAATTACATATAAATATACTTGTAGCAACATTTTTATTTGGTAATTCTATTATCAGTTATCACAAACATTTTAAATAAAGGTTATGTTAGTCAGTTAATCAATTAAGTATTTGTGAGTGAGAAAACACCTATTAGAGATACTTCTAGCTGTACACATTTTTTTTCTTATTTGTAAACGCAAACTAATATTATAACCTTTTGTTGCATGTTTTTAACTTTTTTGTAAACCAAACCAATGTCAAAATTCAAAACTATATCAAACTCGTACAGGCTCGATATATAACGGACCTTAGCTAGGTACACCAAGAAATATATATATGGAAAAGTTCAAACGAGAATTGTTTTTCGTACGAGAACTGCGAGAACTAATCTTAGCCGTCCACTTCCTCCTCCTTTAATTGGATTGCTCACTCATGAATTCCTTACCTGCACCTTGTCACA
>JAUEJL010052432.1:0-20647 GCA_032274825.1 Drosophyllum lusitanicum
TACGAAAAATTTCATTTTTATGAAAAGTTCGAGAAACGTTTTTAACCATTGATTAGACTTTGATTTAATGGCTTATATAAACCATATTTTTAGTTTTTATTTAATGATAAAAGGTATTATGGTCATGTTAATTTGAAATTTGAATTAAATTTTCTTTTCTTCCTTTTCTTAATCCGACGTTTTCTACCTAGAATTTATTAGTAAGTTTTAAATTCTATTTCTAAATTAGATTCTGTTTTTTTTGGTTATTTTCTAAACTAATTATCTTTTTCTAGAAATTTCTTCATATGCTCAACTGTTCATTAATGAATCATAACATTTTTGTAAGTTTTTTGATAGTTTTTATTACCAAAAAACTACAATTAATATTCGTGTTCAAACCTGAACAAAAAATAGCTAATTTACAGTTCAACAAACAACCTAAAATATACATAAAAAAGCCTAAAAATCTAAGTTTATTAACGAATAGTTATCTAATCAACCTAAATTCACACACACTGACACACACACACAAAAGTTATGTTCATTAATAAACAACCCATCACACCGGTGAACAAAAGAACATCTTAAAAACTCAAACAAACCCATACTATCATCTATTCCTTCTTGAATAAAATAAACAAGATTGTGAACATTTTGATTATATTGCTTACCATATTATATGAAAAAAAATCCATGAAGATCTAAACCGCTAGAACAAAGAATACATATAACAGACTAAAAAAATTGAACCCTAGACATTCAAGCTTGTGTTCACTATTAAACATGATATTCATAACTCTTAAATTATACATATTTATCTTATAGATTCTCGCGCTTTTAGACTAATGTCTGCGGTGAAAATGTTATATTTCGATACTTAACTGTTTATATTTCACCATGCAGACATTCAATGGTAAAATATCAAGAAACAGAACAAAACTAATGAAATTCAGTAGAAAAACCAAATCCTAGAACTCGTGCGAATTTCGGAGGTTAAAATATTAAAAATGAGAAAAATGTACTTTCTACACCCATATACTTTTTACGGCCGTAGTTCTCCTTTCTAAGGCTGTAGAAGGGACTGAAGACCAAAGTTCAGATTCAGTCGTTCAGTAGTGGCGGTTCAGACATTTGATGTTCAGGAGCTCATAAGTCAGATATCGGGTTTAGAAATTCTCCTTCAGTTAAAGAACTTCAGCCCGTACACTTTCAGATCAGAGCTTCAGTCAGTACATCTTCAGTTAAGAACTTCAGCACACATTTATTCAGATCTTAAAGAAGCATTTCTGAAACATGTTCTGCAGGCCCCTCTACGGCCGCAGAAGTTCTTTCTATGGCCGTAGTTAGTGATCCACTTGCAACCCCACTTGCGTCCACAGAGAATCTTGTCAGGCTCATTTATCTACTTGCCCCTTTCTACGGCCGTAGGAACCCCTTTTACGGCCATAGAAATTACACCACCTACACTATAAATTCAGCATCTCTGGACAGTTTCAAGGGGGGTCAATATTCTGACTGTTTGCACTTTTCTCTCAACATTTCGACCCTTAATAGTCTAAAAACTCTAGTAGAAGTTCTTGGGTGATTCTAGGAGCTTTAAGAAGGTGCATTTGATCATTTGGAGGTGGTAGCTTTATCATCTACACATCTGCTTTCATCTTAGCTTAACGGGTTATTAATATAATCTTTCCTTATTTACTTTTTTAACAAAGATTCCATGTATTCCTTATTTACTTTTTTAACAAAGATTCCATGTAAACCAGTAGCTTTTGATATTGTATTTGTTACCATGATTGGCTAAGAACACTTATTTACTTAGGCCAAGATGAATCTTGGCTAATTAGTTGTATATGCTACTATGATTATATTTATGATGATTTCATGAATCCTTGGTTATACTTGTCTTAACGCGCGTAAAAGTAATCTTAACCATTTTTCTTTCATATTCAAGTCTTGGGAGTATTGTGATCATGTTAGGTTGAAATACCACATGTGAAAAGTACTAATACTCAAGTATTTGTATATTTCAAACCTGTATGCTTATGTCGGTTTATCATTAGAAATGGTGGTTATCTCCATGTTCATATGAGGTATGTGCACTTGAGATACTTGTCTTGGACCAGAGCGGTATTGATTTGATGTGTTAGAGATTTGGTCAAGTCATGTCTTTATACTTGTCTTTGACCAGAGCGGTATATGTCGTGTTTATAAAAACTATTTGAAAATTGAAATACTCGTGACCAATGAGATTTTCTATTAACTTATGATCTTCATGAATATGGATTAAATCAAATATAACCTATCATTTGATTGTTTTAAAAATAACAAAGTTTTGGGTGGTTAACGTGTGTCTATAACATTAACTTTCTAAGGGTTTATATGGGTAGTGTGTGTCTATACTATCCTACTGTTGGGAAGATAATCACTTCACCCCAATAATTAACTCTGTCTATTGAAATATATAAGATTTGATGATAACCAAACCATACATTCAGTATGACTTAAAAAGTATTCAAACATGTGTTATTTGAATCCGACTTAAGAATTTCACTAAGTGTGGAGCATCAACTGAGGATCAACCCATTAACTGAGTATCAGCCAAAGGACATCAACTGAGGAGAGCCAGGAAGAAAAGACCAAGTGTAGAAGACCATCAGCTGAGGAATTACAACCATCAGCTGAGTAAACAACTTTGATCAGTTGAGTGCCTACAACCATCAGCTGAGTGAACAAATTGATCAGCTGAGGCCTCCCTACATCAGCTAAGTAAGTCTTACAAAACACAAGTCTTTGTCTTACATAAGCTTATTTCTTTGAATGATCAGCTAAGCATACTTGGTCAACTGATCATCTAGATAGATGAGCTTATACATTTTTCTAAGTATAACTGTTTGATCATGAGCATCTCTATGATCAACTGAGCATCTCTATGTATCAACCGAGTCCTTATAAATGATCAACTGATCGTCTCCTTAGGCTGAGCAATCTTATTTTAAGAACTTAGTATATTTTGTTAACTGAGTCGAGCAAAATGTTATATCAGTTCAGTATTTTACGTTGTAATTTTCTTAAGTCAAAGGAAGAACATATGTAGTTCTATTATGCATTTAGATCTTTGTTTGTAAAAGTTTAAAGCACTTTTTGGATCAAGTAAGAAACAAAAAAGATCGATCTTATCCTTTGAAAAAGAAGAAAGATACTTTAGAAGATGAAGATCTCGAAGATTTATTTCAACAACTAAGTATGGATGGCAACTCTATACTTGGTAAAGTCAAATCAGAAGAGTGTTTGTGTGTTGATAAAAGTGTAATCATGAAAAGAGAAGTTTAAACTTTCAAGGCAAAAAGCACAGAAAAATTATATTATTTTAATGTGAGTAGGCAGTACCTTTCTTAAAAGTAAACTTACTTTACGCAATACTTGATTAAAGTAAGTCTATTTTTTACCCACTAACTTTATAAATATAATATTATTTTCTTTGGCCTTTGTGTCTCCTTTCTCTTAGCCAACCGGATGCCAAAGCCTCTATATATACTCATGCATAGTGGACATGCAAACTACACCACTACACAACACAACAATCTCATTAGTTGAGATATACAGTTTAGAGTTAGCAATTGTATAGAAAAAAACTTGTTCATGTGTTGAACATTCTTAAATATTTGTTGTTTTAGAATTAGTTTGTCTATGTGTTAGACAAATTGTTGTCACCTTTTATTGTACTTAGAATTTTCGCTTTTAGTACATGTAATTCTTGATTCATAATCAATAAGAATTATCTAAAAGTATAACCGTGTGTCTTTAATTTTTAAAAGCTAAAGTTTGTATTCAACCCCCTTCTACAAACATTTGTTGTTGTGTACTCAATCTGGGACTAACAATATGTAATATTTATATTATATTTTAACCTTTTTCAATAATATACTGTATGTAATATTAGTTAATATATTTCATTTTACTATTACTCTCATCATTTTATTTTACTATATTTAATATTCATTGTCATACCATGTTATTGTATATCAACCATTCAGAATTGGTGTTATATAGTAATTTGCTATATATCTTATTTAATTTTCTATTCTTTTCGTTTTTCAATGGTTAACATTATTTTTGTTTATTTCATATAGATACCTCTTTATTCTCAATTTTTTTACAACTTATCTATTTTTTC
This sequence comes from Drosophyllum lusitanicum, assembly GCA_032274825.1. Classification (NCBI taxonomy): domain Eukaryota; kingdom Viridiplantae; phylum Streptophyta; class Magnoliopsida; order Caryophyllales; family Drosophyllaceae; genus Drosophyllum; species Drosophyllum lusitanicum. The sequence continues at coordinate 4,157 of JAUEJL010052432.1, forward strand.
TCTTATATTATCATCCATATATTATATTTTTAAGGTTCGTACAATATATTTTTCTATCTCAAATGACATCCAATGACATGGAATGCAAGGATTATTATTTTCTACTTAGATCAGTAACATGAACTACTTTATATATTAATATATAATTTTATGTTGGGTTTTAACAGTAAAAAGTAAGCCATATTCAGAAACTGGAAACACACGAGTTTTAATAAAAATAATCTTTTTTTAAGTATAAAAAACAAATTTTTAATTAAAATCAGATTGCAAAAGGAATTTAAAAAAATCAAAATTAAACATTTTAAAACCCTAAATGATCTTAGTCAACACAAATAAAGAAGGAAAGATGAGAGAGATTTTTCTAATTGCTTAATCCTAATTACGTGATGATTGGTATCGTATTTAAACTTAATTAGATAACCTATCTAATTTTGGATATAATCAAACTATTAAATAAGATAACACAATATTAACTAATATTCGAAAATCGTATATTATTATGTGAAAGATAATAATAGATGGAGAAAAAAAGATAAATTGTATTAATAAAGTTTAAGATTAAATATGTATTTAAATGAATAGAAAACAAAAATAATGTTGACCATTGAAAAATGATAAACAACAAAAAGTTAAGGTAGTATATAATAGTATATTATAACACTAATTCTTATGGTATACTGTGTGATAACAAATATAGATTAAAATCATAAAAATTAAATAATAATAAGAATAAAATATAATTTTAAGTACTAGAATAAAAATACTAAAAATATATATACATTTACACACACATACATAAATGTATAGATTAAATTATTAAAAAAATGTTAAAAGACTAAATGTGAAACTATTTAAAAATCATATGAACCGCGTTTGTGATGTTATAAAAGGATAAAATGGTCATTTTAAAATTTATAACACCAGCCCCGTTAGTTTTAATGACTAAAAAACTAAGATTGTGACAAATTGTTAAATTAAGAGACCATCTCAGTAACTTTTTAAAATAAAGAACTAAATTAGTGATTTATAATAATTCAGGCCAAATCAATAATTCACTCTAATTATAAGTGATAAATAACATTTTTGTATGCAAAACTTTATCGTATGAGTTATGAGGGTATATATTAACTCCTATAAACTGTTATTGTATAAATTATCATATCAAATCTTTCAAATCTCGAACTTTTTTACTTTAGACATTACTAAAGAATAAAAAACCATGTATTATCTTAGGATGTATGTTTTATACATACATTTTAATAAAGTTTGAGCTACCCCAAAATCGCATATCTTAATCGAGCCCCTAAACGGCTAAACCTAAACCTCTATAATGGTGATTGAACCTTTAATCGCAGAATTGCAAATAAAAACCCTCGAGAAGAACAGATGGGGGGGACAGTCGGCTGACGTGGTGCTCGGCGACCGGCAGAGGGCAGTGGTGGTAGGGCGGCTGTTTGCGACCTTCTCGTGCGAGTACGTCGACTCTTGGGGATAATTATAGTATTCTATTGGAACGCATACATGCTTCAATTCTCTGAAAGTGGAATCATTGGACATGAAAACACATTGTTTATCAACTGTATGAGATAATATTATTGGGTTAATCGGGTTTAGTTTACCCGTCACGGGTACGGTCAGCAGCGTATGGGTCACGGGTACACCCTTCTTCTTAAGATCTGCAAAATTGAAAGAATTTGGTAAAGGGAAAGAGTCAAACGAAATTGAAAGTCGCCCAAAGGTTATTTTAATGTATGTAATCTTTTCCTAAATGTTTTATTCTAATAAGAGTGAATTATTGTGATAATTTTCTGGTCAACGCTTTAACAACCATCAGAGTCAGAGATGTGCAACTGAAGTTTCATTACATGCCTCTCTCTGCAGCAGGAAGAACCTCCCATAGTTTATCAGAGCTATATAGCATGACATAGGCAATGCATCTTAAAATAAACCTTTGTTACTTGTCTAGTGTTTATCATTACAAAATATAAATTAAATTGATTCTGGTCCTCTTATATTATCATTTTAGTGTATGGTTTCTTATTTAGTGGGTATGTCTGCTCACAATGAAGGGCTGTGGATCCTGGAGCACTGAAAACCAACATTATGCAAGAAGTACCCTGTTATATCTCTCAAGTCACCTGAGATTGGCGTCTCTTCGATAATTGATGCAGTCCTTGCCCCTCCAGTTAAGTCACTGAAATCTCTCTTATAGATTCAAAAACACACTCCTGAAAGTTTTGATCCTAACATTGATGTTTATTGTCATTGTTGTTGAGCTCTTTGATTTTGAAGTTAAATGGGTCAAGAACCCATGATTTTCGGCTCTGTTCTCAAGATTTACAAGGGGAAGAATGGAATGGGTCAAGAACCCAATTTTGAGAGGATAGATTTGAGACCAGAATCCGGGTTTCCTTCCAACTTCTTTCCTTATCTTTGTTAAAAAAACTGGAGAACAAGGCGTTAGGTCTTAAACTTGGGTTTTTTTGTTCTGGTTTAGTGTGCTTTTGGGACTGCTATTACCCGACTTGGCAGAATTCATGGCGCAAAGTCACACGTTTGGAAAAGGACCATTTTCCGGAGTCTTGAACTTTTCTTTGCACCACTAAAATTGGTAGATTTGAGCTACCTGGTGACAGCTGATTACTAAGGTCATGATCCTCATCCAATTCTCAAGTGAGTGCAATGATTTTATAAACTTTAAAACGTTGTTTGAACTTGATAATAATTTATTGGGTTAAATGTTTGGCAATATAACAATATGTTGTTGTGATCTTATGACCATATATATTTGATGAGACTAGTTTATGTTTATTAACGAAACAAATATAGTTAATATGAAACAAATTCATAGCTGGTCCTAAGTTTTAAAAATAACTCATGAATTTTTAGGGGTTTGGAACCTAAAGTTTTCTTTTCTTCTCTTCGTCACCGTTGATGTTTTAAGCGAAATTAAACAAACACTTTATGAAAAAACAAAAAAAAAGAAAGATCTCATTCGAATGAGTGCTAGAATTAAATCCTCTACCTTTCTTAAGAAAACCTATTAAATTGTAGTTCAAACACAAATATCTAATTGAACTTCCTGCTTAATGAGTTTCTCATTGGTCAAAAGCCTAACTCTAACCTTCCTTCCATGATTTTCACAAACACCTAATTTAACCTATAAACAAAAGACAACCTATATTCTTAAATCTGTAAAACAAAACTAAAAACTTAACATATATACGTACGTACGTACATACATATACATATATATATATATATATATATATATAGAGAGAGAGAGAGAGAGAGAGAGAGAGGTGCCAGTTTATAGTTTCTGTTGTTTCTTGAAACTTTGGATCCTTTGAGTTCTTGAACCATCAATTACACTTCATAACTTAATAGAAAATATTAAATAAAAACAAAACATAGCTAGCCAACACATGTGACACAACTTTGTAAGCAAAATATGCCAAGTTTCAAATATAAATATTTTAAATTATTTGCCAATGGATATGAAATAGTCTAGGATCAATATTTAAATTACTAAAAAAAAATTGAACAAAATAAAACATATATCAACCGGCTAGACAATGAAGAATATATGCTACCGGAAGTATACTTATAAATAAAAATAGAAATAATTTCAGTGATACCACGAAGTATAAACAATTAAGTACAAAACTTACAGTGCGATGATTACTAAGAATAAAAAAAGAAATTTTAGTTTTTAAAAATATTAATCACAGCTCATGTTTTATAGTTAACTTTATATAAATTTTAATTGTGTTTTAACTTTCTATACTTGAAACAAGGTTATTAATTTTAGAAATTAAAATCATATTTTTTTTATTATTACCCACAACTCTAAGGGCTGTTGTTATTCTCATCATTTCATCATTCTCCTTAATAAAATACTAAAAATAAGGTTGCATTTGAAGATAAATAAAGTAAAATTTTAATAGGAGTTAGATATTTGTATTAAATAATGTTTCAAGCAACACTTTGGATTTGTGCCTATTTAATTTGGAACACACGCAATTAAAAAAAATGTTTGTTAATTAAGGACTCAAAGAAAATTCCTGACTTCTTTTAATTTTCAACCGCCAGTTAACATCTTATCAGTTGATCGCGCGCAAACAGATCGAACTAAAGGTCGAAAATTGATCGGCACTCGTGGCTTTCTTTCCCGTCATCCGCTCGCATTCAGGCTTCAGCTCGATCGATCTAGAACGGTAGTCCCTTTGATGAGTTACTTTGGTTGATACGTACATGCATTCTGATTTGCTATTTCCACGTACCGTCAAGGTTTTCATTTCCTTAGCTTTATTTCTTAGGGTGGTAGAGTGGAAGGGGGTTAAGGGGGTATGTGTTATTACCACTTGAGTGCTAGGAAGGGGTGCCACTCCATGGCTAAGTGGTGGTAGGGTTTAGCGGGTGAATACCACATAAGAGGTGGCTAAGTGGTAATTGTTTGTGGCTCCAAAGTCACCATTTGTCTCTATATTTTATTTTTATTTTCTTTATATAACTTTTTATTGGTTAGTGAGTATTTGGTGAGTCCCAGAATTTAATGTAGTAGATAGTAATCATTACGAGGCCGAGTAATAGGTTGAGTGGCGAGGAAAAAAATTGACATGACGATGTGGTGAGTGTGGTAGGGAGTGATCACTCCTTTCACTCTTAGTATGTTTTGTTGATTGATGTTCGTACAGGTCTATTATTAATATAGATATAAAACCCGATCTGCTTGTCTATTTAAAAAATTGATAAAAAAAATGTTAAAATTGATGATTCTTATGTTAAAATCGGAAAACTTAAATTTTTTTTATTGTTGTGTTAAAAGAATATATTCTAAAATAGTAAAATCCTTGTTCTTAATAAATTTTCGTGTATTAATTACAATTTTTATGAGTTTTATCGCATAATGGTCGTAATTAGTCACTTTATTATAAGTACCCATGATCGAAGTACGTACTGTACTAGCTAGACAGTGAATTAGAAAAAGAAAGTAAACAAGATAAAGATATTGTTAGCTACTATGTTAAAAGAAATTTCTGATGGTCAAGTTATGTTTGTGGTATATGCTGGTACGGTCATCAACAAAAATACATTATATATATATATATATATACTAATTTACTATCTACGTTTTTTTTATTTTTTATTTTAAGGTTAACAATTTAAATTCTTTATTTTGAAATACATACGACAAATAATCACGTACATTATCTCCCAATAACAACGGTTTACTCGTCGAGTTCTAAGTAAAATCTGCCTGCGACGTGGTGAATTCAGAATCAGGATAACGCTGTCCCTGGAATCATGAACGGGCCAACACGCGACAGCTAGTAATTAAAAGATGAAAACTTGATGTGCGTGGAATCGTGAACGGGCCACCATCCACCACCAATGCATGGTAAAATATGACAACGTGGTGTACTCAGAATCAATATCACTCCACATGGTGCTCAATTTCTAGTTAGTTGTAGAGGGTTAATTAATTAATTTCTTTCTTTCTTTCTTACACCACCTACAACGTACCGATTTATACATACTCCATTCACTCTCACTCCAATTGATCGATCTTCACCACCACAATGCTGCCCTACACCACCCTCCAAGAGGCAGAAACCGCCCTCGGCCGCTCTCTCACCACCACGGAAACCCTATGGTTCAATTACTCCGCCAACAAGTCCGACTACCTCCTCTACTGCCACAGCCTTCTCATCGTTTTCCTCTTATCAACTCTCATACCTCTCTTTTACATTACTATGGAACTAATCTTTCCTGATTACATGAAATCTTACAAGATTCAACCCAACGTTAAGCCTTCTTTATATGAACACTTAAAATGTTACTTACGTACAATGCGTACCTTCTTCCTCATAGTCCTACCCATGCAACTCAACTCTTATGGTTCCATACAAGTAAGACTTAATTAATTTACAACTTCGATCAGTTGTTTCAAGAAAGACAGATCCATGCCTTTAAAAACTTGATCTAACGTCTATAATTAAAAATATGATGCATCTACTAGATGCATAGTATTTGGTATATAAAAGTAATTTTCTGTATTAATTTTCTTGTTTTACTAACGTTCTTCGTGTTTCTTCCTAGAACCTTACTCATAAACTTATAATATATTCTTGCATGTGTAGCTTATAAGTATTAACTTGTGGTTTGTTTTGTAGATGATTGGTATTCGAACAGGATTGCCATTACCGTCATTGATGGAGATTGTAGCTCAACTGACTGTTTATCTGATTATTGAGGACTACACTAACTACTGGCTTCATAGATTGTTTCATTACAAGTGGTTTTACGAGAAAATCCATAAGGTTCATCATGAATACACAACACCAACGGGGTTTTCTACAAGGCATACTCACTGGGCGGAGATAATGGTGTTCGGGATTCCAGCGATCCTGGGTCCTGCAATTGTTCCTGGTCACATGATTACTTACTGGATATGGATTGCCTTGGATCGGATTGAGGATACAGACAATCATACTGGGTACGTATATATATGTAATTTGCAAGAAATTTATTAGAAGCCAATTAATTAGCTAGTATAATTAAAAGGATGAATCATTAATTAAACATAGAAACACATAGGATGATTTGAGTTAAGTTTATATGTATGTGCATGTGTTAATATATTTATATATGCAGGTATGATTTACCATGGACATTTAAAAAACTTATCCCATTTTCTGGTGGTGCTGAATATCATGACTATCACCATTACATTGGAGGCAAAGGTCAAGGCAACTATGCACCCATCTTCACATACTGTGACTACATTTATGGAACAGACAAAGTAACTTAATTAGCTCTAAATAAATTTTTACTTGTTTATTTTATTTTTATTTTTTTGCAAATACATTCTTTAGTTTTTTATTTTATCAGAGAGTAATGATCGATGTACATGTTTGTTTTCTAATCTTGATCACCAGGGCTACAGATACCGCAAGAAACTCTTGAAGCAGGTAATTAAACATGCATATTAATCGATATATATATATACACACACACACACACATTATTGCTTAATTTGATATTTATATAACTTAATTAATTTGGTAGATTGATTAATTAATATACATATTGAAATGCATTTTTTAATATGTATATTGTATTGATGTAATTTAATTAGTTAAAAGAAGGCTCGAAAAGTGAGTGCATGCAAAAGCAAAATGGTGGATCTCATATGCTTCTGGGGCAGATGTGAAATCGGAGTAACCAACCATGCGTCTCTCTTCAATTCAATTCTCATGCATGCACGTAGATCGATCAGTAACTTGAATTAATGTAATGAACGACTTCTATGTAATGTATTAAACTCTATGTATGTTCAGGCTTTTGGATTACAATTACTTGAATTAATGAAATAAATTAGCTAGTGAATGTACGTGATATATATAATCAGGCTCACTACAATAAATATGTTGATTTTTCACACATTTTTAGTAATATTTTCACACTTTAAAATGTAAAGAATTATAAACAAGTATGAAAAAAATATGACGTGACAAATTTTTTTGTAAAATTCACATGTAAAAATATGATAAATATAGTTAAAAGTATTGCATTTATTAGTGTAAACGAATAATTAAAATTCACTTTTTTAAGTGTGAAAATGTTGAAAACATCTCTATGTTATAAAAGTTCACGCTTTTAAGCGTGAATTTTTCTCAATTTCTATTAATTACTATTTTTACATATTTAAAAGTGTGAATTTTTTAAAATCAATATTATACATTTAAAAGTGTGAGTTGTTTTGTTGCTTTTACCTACATTTTGTTTAAACTATTCTACACACTTTTAAGTGTGCACTTTTTAAATATTCTACACGCTTTTGATAAAGCGTGGGGGAAACCCATATTTATTGTAGTAGGTGTTCTTTGTTTATCAATAGTACTGTTACTACTGTAGTATATATGCTTTTTTTTTGCCTATAAACTTACGTGATATTAATGAAACCCACCTCTATACATCTACTCGACCTTTCACATATTGGAATTACCAAGACTCAAGGTTTATAATTGGTATTAGACATGTATAGTATTATGTGATTTGTAAGGGCATTGGAGATCATTACTTCTATATGGTATCAAAAGCCGTTTGATTTTCCCTCCCTCCCTAATCCCCTATTCCCCTCCCTTGGCCGGTTCTTACTTCTCCTTCTTCAACCTTTTCAGTTTTCTTTCCCTTGCTTCAATGGCGTCTCCCTCATCCTCTACACAAGATACCGATCTTCCACATGAAGACAATTCTCCATTTAATCACTATTAAATTATCATCCACAAACTACTTATTGTGGAAGAACCAAATGTCCCCTCTCATCACCTATCAAGGTTTGCTTGGGCATATTTAATTAAGAAAAAGGCAAGAGGCAAATATAGAACAACACTACTAATTTTCTTGATAACCCATTTTGACGACGTACACCTTTTCAGAAACTATGTCTTTGTGGAGTAAATCGAACAATATCGTATCTCAGTTTAGTTACTTGTAACTTCCTAACTTTTTTTACACAAATCTTGAATATATAAGTTTCTTCTCAAGATATCAAAACTTTTTTTTCCGGAAAGACCAAGATTGTGATCGTCATACTAAAAGGCATAAATAAAGGGAAAAAAAATAAGAAAAATACATCCTAGCTAGCTAATGTCTCCAAGAGGTATAAGAGAGGTAAAATTAAAATAAATACAGGAACATAGGCCTTTGTGTAATTTCAAAAGACCTTTAATGAACTAAACTGTTTTTATGTGTATTAACAAAAACGCACCCATGTGGCCATGTCACACCCCGACTCCCGACCCTGCTGACCGGCTCTAAACCCAACGTCAACCGGCCCAACCCCTCAGCCAACCGAAGCAATAGGCCGGCCCAACATATTCTCGGACCAATTTTTAAATCCGAGCGTATAAATAACAGTCCACAGTCCACAAGACACTTTTTTTCTTCTTAATTTCGGTCCACACTTTGAAAAGCACAGAATCTCACAGATCGATCGTCAACGAATTTTAAGGAGGTTTCGGGAAAAAAAAACTCAATTTCTCGTTTTTTTGATTCTTTTAGCGAATATTCATTAGAAACCGAGACTTCAAATCTTGTTTTCTACTTCCTTTCTCCTCTGCTATACCGTATTACGTATACTAGTAAGACCATACGTAGTAGCTCGTCATTGAGGACAATAACGAGGTCAAAGAATGTAGTCATGCATGTCATTGGCTCGTTGTCTACTAGAGTGCTTTCGTCAACGGCTCGTCATCACAATGACTGTAAGTTTGTTGGATTCAAACTCAAAACCAATTGGCTATAAGTGAAGTAGTCCAAGACCCTTATTAAGCACATTACAAAATCACATTACGTCTAATGTGGGACATTTTCAACACACCCCCTTACGTGTGGCGCTATTTTTTTTTTGCGCCTAATACGTGGATACTTATGGGTTACTAGGAGGCCGTCTGACCTTTGACCAACCACGGACGAAACTAGCCCTGATACCATGTAAGTTTGTGGGATTCCAACTCAAAACCAATTGACTATGAGTAGAGTAGCTCAAGACCCTTATTAAACACATTACAAAGTTACTTTTCGTCCGATGTGAAAGATTACTCAACAATATTGACGAGTTAAACGGCTCGTTATTGATTTTTTAAAATTGTAAACGTATAACGACCGCGTTTCAAAGATTTATAAATATGTAAATATATTTAACAAAAGAATTTAATTAAAGATAGTTAATCTTGGTATGAATAGAGAAATCATTAAATACGTTCGCAAACACTTAATAAGATAGATATAACCATTTACGCGTTAGTTTATTGATGTAACAATAAAGATGGTTTGTTTGATCGTGTTTGAGATTTAGTAATAGTTACTTTGTAAGATTTTTAATAAAGGAATAAACCTAAGGGTTTATGATGACTAAAAGAGAAACTAAAGGCGATTAGAAGGTAAATTACGCTTAATAGGTAGTTTTAGAGGGGCTGCCCGTGGGTGTGTGTTCTGTGTGGTTCCAGTCGACAAAGGAAGAAATCATAATCAAGAATCGAGGGTTTGTGGATCAAGTCAATCAAGTAAGTATGTTGCATGTTCATATACGTTTAATTATTGATTTTATATGGTGTTTGTGGTAGAAGATTTATTGAACAGTAAGGCTTGAAAACCGAGAGCCCTAAATTGATAAGTTTTATTAAGTTAAAATCGAAATTGATGATGGAATGTTAGTCTAGGTTACTAATGATGAACATTGGAGTGAAAATGAAGTGTTTTGGTTAAGAAATTGAAGATTAAAGGTAGAAATATAGGACCTGCTTATCGACAACTTTGAAAGGGATTGGAAGGTTGATGAATTTCGATTCTTGTGCTGATCTTAAACTCACGATTTTAGTTGTTAGGTGTAACACCCCGACTTTCGAAATATTTATATTTAATTTAATATTAGGTGTAACACCCCGACTTTAGAAATATTTATATTTAATTTAATATTAGTTAATCTTGTTGTTCATGTTTAACTTATGTTTATAGCTTAGTTGTAGATTAATTGTTGTAGAAATGAAAATTAGTATGTAATTGATATAGTAGTGTGTAAAAACAATTACATAAGTTGTTTATATTACGTTGAATTTCCTTTTAAACATATTCGATTCTTTTATATTACAAGCATATATGTTAATGAACGTTATAGTTATCAATTTCTAAAATAAAAGTAACATATATAAATTTTGTTTTCAACACATAATTTCATGTTTGTTCATCGGTGAATATCCTGCTAATATAGTTTAATTTTACATTTCAACTGTGTTTATTAGTGCTCTTTACCTAAGATCAAACATAATAAACCCATAGATTAATGAAAAAAATATTTACCATAGCGAAGAAAGAAGATGGGTTTATTTAATAATAATGAAACTAAAAGAATCAAAATTTTATATCTCGTGAATAAATGAACTTCTATAACAACATAAAGAATCACAAATCTAAACACAAAAACAACCTAAAGATATGAAGAAAAAGACAACATAAAAAAATCAACCCACATCTAACCTCAAGAAAAAAAAATCAGCATCATTTTCAAAATTCAAAAATAACATTAGAAAAACCAAATAAAACTCAACACCTTGAGATATAATCCATTCAACAATCGGATTCAACCCGATCGTAATGGCAGAGAGGTAAGGTAACAGAGGTAATTTTTGAACAACTGCCGCTACTGCTGTCTGTGCGATCTCCGTCCACTAGCCCTCTAGGCGTCCGGTGGTACTCGAAATTCTCATGAAGATACGGAGAACATGAACTTGGGAGTACAACCGCCGCCGCTGTTGGTGGCGTGATCTCCAGCTACCGGCGATTAGAGGGAGAGTGATATGGATCAAAACGTTCAGCAAGGATGGGGAACAAGGATCCACCTTGACTGCTTCATCTATTGCTTCTTTATGGTCTGGTTTGTCGATAACCATGGAGAAAACCCTAAAAATCGCCGCAGCAGGCTGTTCCGTTGGTGGCTGTCGGTTATGGGGTTGGTGGTGGACTGTTAGGTCTTCCAAGATGTAGGAATGAGGCAACCATGGGGAGGGATGGTCGACGACAAGGTCACTATTACAAGCCGTTGAGCAATGATGTTTGAAGAGAGAAAGAGATAGAGAGAGAGAGAGAGAGAGAAAATGTATGGACTCAATTCATATGTAGGATGAAGAATGGAGAGAATTAAGAATAGATCTTTAATTAGGGATAGTAGTAATTACAAATGTAAAAAGACTTAGGTACCCTATTGTTTGTACTTAATTTTAACATCCTTATTTTTTAGAAGAATGCTAATCACATCTCTTAGGGGCTGTGGATAAGAATAAAAAAGATAATTTTAGTTTTTAAAAATAACAATCACATCTTATATCATCATAATTAACTTTCTATAATTTGCATAGTTGTCTTTTAATTAATTTTTAACTTTTCATACACGAAACAAGATTATCATTTTTAAAAACTAAAAATAACATTTATTTTATTCTTATCCATAACACTTAAGATTATGATTTATCATTTTTTTTCTTAAATTAATACAATTATGCTATATATTATCATAACTATTGATTAATTCATCTAGTGGTTATAAAAACTTCTCGCACTTTTTATAAAAATATACTTTTTGCATAAATGTCCCTCTCTATATATGTATTTGTCTTTTTATCATGTGATAACGGGCATAGTTGGATTTGATCCTAAGATTTAGTGTTTATGTGTTTCATCCTTTGCCCACCACGTGTTTGATGAAACGTCATTTTCACTTGCTTGTCATGTTTGATAAGCAAAATGTCATTTTACATACTCAAAATGTCATTTTACATACTCAAAATGTCATGTTTCTCAAGGCAAACATAAATGCCTTTTCTTCGAAATTTAGACACTTTCCCAAACTCACCCTCAAATTATCAACTACGTTCTTTTAAACCCCTTTTTGTTTGAACTATTAATATTTCTTGTCCATCTTCATCTTACTTTATAACTTCATCAACGTACCTCCTCCATAATCAGAAAACATCATAAAATGTAAGAACAAATAAGTTGCAGTTACAAGTAATCAAACGTTTTAATGAAGCATGTGTTTGATCTCATATATATAACACATGCAAAACATCATCAACAGATGTCATATCTTTGATCAAACAGGCCGGATTCTGTCTTCCCAAAAGTTAGCAACACTTGAAACAATTTCTCTGTGTTTTGCTCGATCTTGCATGTTTTTATGCCAAATTAGAAAGTGTTTTAATTTACTTACTTTTTAGGATTATTACAACGTTCGTAATATAAATTCGTACGTGATTGGCCGGATATATATATATATATATATTACTTTTTATGGAAGCAAAAAAATAATCTACTGATAATAATGACTAAAAAGAATTAATGGGTCGTCGTCGACAATCTTATTTTATTTTCTTAATTAACAAAAGTGATAAGGACGTAAAATGTCTATTTAGTGGATTTGTCGGGACGTTATGATGTGCCTGCCTGCCTTTTATTTTATATATCGCTATAAATAAATAAAATCACTATATATATTAATAATTCAACCCTTGAATGTATATTTAAAAAGAAAAATAATATATGCTCCTACTTCATCCTCTTACTCACCATAAGATAACATGTAGAGTCTACTAATTTTCTTTCCCTATCTTTTATATTGATTTTAATACTTATATTGATCTTATAAGTAAGGAGATATATCACCTCTTATTTAATAAAGCCAATTGTGTTTGACGTTACACCACACCTTGAAAGAGGAAAAAGAAAACAATTAATTGATGTTTTAACAAAAGTGTATGTAGTATCAAAGATCGTGTATGAAATCCTTGTGTGGTCTATCCAATCGACCTCGAATGACCCAAACATTGTCGCAGTAATATACAAAAACGTAAATTCTTGAAAATATTTTATATATATATATATATATATATATATATATATAATATAATATAATATAAGGTGGTGTTTAATTTCTTTTTTTGACGGGTAAACGTTTTTCCAAAAATTATTAAAAAATATTGTCATGAATGTAACGTGTAAATTGAATAGGAAATCTTGATCCGATTATCTTGATTTTGTCATGTTATATATCTTTTTACATTTATTTGTTATGCGAATCTAAATTACAATCTTTATAACAAATTTTGATATTTATAATCATTTTCTGATCATAAAAATAACATATTATTATTAACAAATTTTGAAATTTTTATTTTTTTTCTTAATCACTTGTTTAAAAGACGATTGAGAAAAACAAAGGTACCATACAGAAAGAGTGCCATGAAGATGTTGAAGTTTTTATGAAGAATTATAAGGTGACGTTTGGTTCGTATAATGCTTTCTAATGGAATTGAAATCTAGAAAGGAATTGGAATGTGAAGGAATTCGATTTGGACTTTAAAATCCTTACATATTGTGTTTGGTTGTAAAAATGAAATTGAAATTGGAATTTAATACACCTCCTCCACCACCTTCTGCCACCACCCAAAACTACCACCGACCACAGCCCACAACCACCGCCCCTAAGCACCGTCACCCTAATTGAAGTCCTAACCATTGCCATTGCCACTATCGAAGCCGTGACCACCACCATCGAAGCCACGACCACCACCATCGAAGCCCTAACCACCATCATTGCGCTAATTGAAGCCCTAGTCGCCACCCCTAATCGACCTATGAAGAAGAAGGGTTTGGGGCGGCAACCTGTGAAGAAGAAGGGTTTGGGGCGGCAACCTGTGAAGAGAAGTGTTTGTGGCCAGAGGTGAAAGAGCATCGAGACGACGAAGAGTTGAGAACAGTGACCGGTGAAGAAGAAGGGTTTGAGGTGGCGACCTGTTCAACGTTATCATGGAGGCTATTCGATTTTCGAACGGCGACAACGATGATTCTCCCAATGGCAATTCGAGTGGTCAGAATTTGTGAACAGTGACGAGTGAAGGAGCTGAGGTTGTGGTAGTGAGCAGATTACTGTGAAAGATTGAAAGAAAGTGAATTCCATCATAGGTTAGATGGAATTTGAAGTCCCTCGTATGGTGGAATGTTTTGATCATTTAGGATTCCTTTTCCTTCCTCATTTTTGAACTAAAAAAAGAAATTTGTTGGGAATTGGATTCTAGTTCCTAAGAATTCTCAAGGAATCCATCCAACCAAACACTACCTAAAAGTGTTGGGAGTGCTGACACTCATTAATAGCATTATACCACTATGTTGGTTTTTTTTCTTTCACCACTCAATCTATCACTTAGTCACGTAATGGTCAATCCAAACCACAACAAATTTAGGAATCACCTAAGACCTCTCTAACAAATTAAAAACTACAAAAACAAGAACAGAGAGGGAGTAAAGTCTGGATGTAAACGAGCAGAGCAAGCCCAAGCTTGGTACTTATCAATCTGGGCTCATTTATGCTTTTTTAAGCTTGTGCTCGACTAGTTTAAAATTTATGAAGCTCGGGTTCGAGTTATTTATGCTCCTTTAAGCTTGGCTCGGTTGGGCTTGGGTATTATTTTGAAACTGTTTAATTTAAAATGATATATAATATAAATATTAAATATAAATTATAATAACTAAAAGCTCGTTTAGGCTCGCAAGCTTAAACGAGCCACTTTTTGAAGCTTGATCTTGGACTCGTTTACTAAATAAGCTTCAATCTAGCTCGAGCTCGAGCTCGTTATGAGCTTTTAACGTTCTAAGCTAAAACAACTTGTTAATATCTTGATTTGTTTACATTATTAAAATAAATGACCAACTTGGACCCACCAAAACTTCACCATAGTATCACACAACCTTGAAGGACATCTTCATCTTCACAAAGATCCATCATAATAGATTGGATAAAGAGTGACCAAAGTGTGGTTGTCGCCACCACACTTCCCCATGTTACCACTCCAATTACTCTAAGGCCTTGTTCGGTTCAGGGGGAGAATCTAAAGGAGTTGGAATTTAATCAAGGAATTGGATTTTATAGAAATTTAAATTCATAAGAATTGGAATTCAATATATGAATTAGAATGGGTTTAAATCTTGAAAATGTTTTCAAGTTGTCACCTTTTGCTATTGTGTGTACTCAACTATGAAACCTACCATTCAATGTATCAAACTTTTGAAAATTACCAATTTATGTATCAACTTACCTCTTGTTCAGGTTACCGGTGAATTCTATCAATATTTATTAATTTTTGTGTTTCTGAAATGCCACGTCTAATTATAATTGGGAAGATTAATTCTAAAATCTGGGACATATGAAATCAAGAACCCTAAATCATCATTCGAACACCTAACTAATCAAAAAACAAAAATCTAGAGCATGTTCAAACAAGAACTCTAATTATATAACCTTCAAACTCAAACCTTGTTCAAACATGCTTGAACAAATACCAATCGAAGAATAGAACCCCCAATCCAATGGATAGCTTCAACAAAATCCCAAAATCAAACCAAGAAGATCGATGACCATGTTTGAACAAGAACTCTAAAATCGATGGGCGTATTCAAATAAGAACCCTAAAATTGAACAAGAAGAAGAACAAGAAAACCTAAAATCAAAACAAGATCAAATAGAAACCCCAAACTTACTTCTGTTTGGTATATGGAGATGGAAACCCACACAGATTTGAACTATGATAAACCCATATAAACAAAATCAGAAACACCGATGAAGACTCATAAAGATCTGAACCATTCAACAAATGAATTAATGGAGCCTTTTTTATGCGGATAAAATTTTATGGAATGAATCGATGAAGCTGTAACAGACCGCGCCCCGCGATGCGCCGGCCCGGGCCCCGCGATGTGCCGGCACACCGACCACACCCGGCGACACACGGCACAACCCAAAAATTTTCATTTTAAAATATACTGCTGAAGCGATTAATACTAAAAGTATTTACAACTATACACAAACCACTGTTTACAAAACCAACCAGTTTGAAATATCAGTATTACAAAACTACGGCTCGTCACAAATAAACA